>PVJX010004508.1:0-94152 GCA_004027295.1 Dolichotis patagonum
TGTGAAATTACTAAGTAGTCATGGGTTTCATTTCATTTCAGTAGAGCTATGAAGGCAGGATTGCAGTGTGCTCAGTAGCGAGTGTTTGGTGTAAGAATAAACAGGACCTGGATCACTCTAACTGTGAAGTGGTAGGCAGGAGGCTGCAGTTCAGAACAGAATGTGTAGGACCTTGTTTTGCTAGAGTAATTGGAACCAGTCCCATTGGCGCTGGGAGTTATGTTTTCACTTAGCAGTGTCGTCTGATTGTTTTCTGTGTTGTAGAGAACAATTGGTAGCAGTGTGTGAGGTGAATGGGCCACGTTTGAAAGGAAGCTGGCAGTCTGGAAAACTGGTCAGAAGTCAGTTGCTTATAGTCCAGTGAGAGGGCAGTCATTGAATCCATTTAACTAAGATATTTAACGTAAATTTAAAGGGACTCTCTCTCATGCTTTGCACTCCACATGCATCAAATCACCAAACAAGGCACTGATTTAATCACACCTGGAAAGAGCCTGTTCCTAAGATCTAAAATGAAGTATAATGTTTTCAATAAAATAATTGTGGAAAAATTCTACTGCTTAGAAAAAAACTGTGAGAAATAACAAGTAGCTCTCAAAACCGCAGAAAAGAAAGCAACAGTCAGACGCACAATCTACTCAGGTTAATTTTTCAGTAATGTTATTTACTGAAAATAAAAAATAAAATAAATTTTATTCTATTGAAAAATTGATCTTATCCACTCTATGAACTAGAACAATAAAATGCCATCTTTTAAATTACATGGAAAACAAAGGAGAGCTGTTAATGTGTTCTACATAGTATTGATTTTTAAAAGTACTGGAGTAAGCCAGGTATGGAGGTGGGTGTCTATAACTGCAGCTACTCAAGAGGCTGAGGCAGGAGCATCACAGGTGCTGGGACTAGAGCTCAGTGGTGGATCATCCCTAGTTTAACTCCTAGTGCATAAATAACTAAATAGATAAATAAATAAGTGCATAAAACAACAAGTTACAGAAAGGAAATAAAATCACACATTTCTTTTGGATAAAAGTGTTAACATTTGGAACAGTAAATAACTCAAAAATCTATACTTTTCTGTTGGCTTTTCTCCAATTTTCCATAACCGGAGGATATGTCAAAAACATTTCTGTAAATTGATAGAACTTTAGAATTAATGGACAACAATCTAGAAATATAAATCTAACATAGCTAAAGGGCATAAGGAGAAACCTTTCAAGGTTTCAAGACAAGCCTAAATGACAGACAACATAGTTAAACACTGACAGTAAATAAATGTATAATGTATCAGTTGAAATATGTAGGTTATATAGCATTTAATCATTTTATAGTCTTAATGATATATGCCACATCAGCCCCTGTCAATACGGCCTTTAGTTCTTTTCCAGTAGTGGACTTGAAGTTTTGCTGACACTCCTAACAAAGGTGGAAGAAAAGGTAAACACTATTATATTATTCAAGAGACAAAAATGTTCAAGAGTACGGGGAGGTGCAATAGAAAGGCAACAGGTTTTGTGGGATATTTCTGTGGTTAACAAGATGGCCAAAGTATTGAAATGAATTTTGAATTTTAAAATCTACTGCTTCCTTGGGAGTCATTAAAATTGAAAGAAATCAATCATAAAAAAGCAGCTGTTGGACTGTTGGAAGGGTTCTGTTGCTGATTGACAGCTATGAAGGTGGCAAGCGCAAAAAACAAGTGGCTAAGAAAATTTACACATTCTAATACTGTTAAATGTTCCATTTTATATCATTGCTTATTTAATTGCTGTATATATGTGTGTGCTGAAATGTGTTAGAAGAGTGTAGATGGGCAGAAAAATCCACGAGTTTGCTCATATCACCCTTACATTTTAAATCAGATGTATAAACATTGCTGCTTTCCTTCTGTTTATATTTTCCAGAAAAAACTGACACAATGCAGTATAAAAATGAAGCAGTGAAAGGCTATGAAAAGGAAAAAAGTTTCCCTGCATGCTCATTACAAAGAAGATTCTAAGGGACAATTACTTTTAAATATATCTATAACTAGCTTTTCGGGATTGTCATGTCTGCTTCATCAGAAAACAATTTACTCTCCCATTTTCTCCCCCATCTATGCCTGTATTTTGACTGACAGATGTATTCTTGAGTTTAGCACCTCTGACAGCTACAGTCATGGCTACCAGTTGTGCCTTGGACACCTGGCTCAAATGGCTTTTGTCTTGCTCATTTTGTGATTTGGAATGTTAACTTTCAGAGTAGACTGGGTGCCTCTGTTCAACTTCTACTTTCAAAACGCTTTAATATTCTAATTCTGTTTTATAACTAAAACTAGGTTATCTTTGATTTCAAATTGTGACAGCTGTTTACACAATTAGGTACAGGTGAATATTCTTCATCAAGGAACCGTTGGCTGGGCTGTTACTCTTCTCTTTTCTTCATTCTGATATTAAGATCCTCTAAACCATATGCCCAAATCTGATATTTATAACCTCACAGAAAATTATATTCTTCCTTTTTTGTCTACTAATTGTTTAAAGTAAGACATGCTCTACTTAGTTTCATAATTAGAATATATCTTTCTTAAATGTGTTTTTGTTTTTCTTAGAATGTGGGATGGTTTTCTATTTTTTATTGATACATGGAATACCATGTGTATTCCTAGTATCATGAAAGTGTTTACAAAATACAATTTTTATTTTTACCATATTTTTATGTTGAAAACATTCTTTTGTAAGCTACTGGTTTCCAGTTCAAAGTTGAGATTAATTTTGCTAAGCAGCTTGCACAGGTAAGACTTAAAAACTGGACTCGTAGTTTCGGCATTTCTTGTATCCAGCATCTTTTCTTTCTTGGTTTCCACCTTTCTGTTGTTGGAGTACAACTTCAAAGGATTTCTCAAGAAGAATGCTTGGTGGATAAAATTTATGAAACTTTCATCTTAAAATGTTAATGTCACATTCATGCGTGATCATTTTAGTTTCTTAATACATTTTTTGATCCTTAAAAAAATCCTAACCTCTGCCTTTTAGAATGTAATTTTTTAAAAAAATTAGATTCTTGTTTCTTTATAGAAAGCCTTTTATTCTCTATCAAACATTTTAGAATTTGTTTTGATATAATTAGTACTTTATAATTTATATTTTCTGTGTACATTTTCTGAATTCTTATTGCATGTTATTTAGTGGGATATTTAAATAGAAAAACACGTCTTAGCTCAGTTTGGGGGAAAATGTTCCATATTCCTTCAATAATTTTTCAATGTTTTTCTTTTTTTTAAATTTAATATTAAGGTAGTGTTTTCTGGGTTATAAATTCTTGGCTAGAAGAACTCAAAATATCCTCAATTTTATTTTCCTAGTGTTCTACAGTTTTCAATTAATTACACAAATTTCTAAGATTCTAAGATCCATTTAAAAATTATAGTTTTCTTTTGTTTTATTCTTGTTGACTTTCTTCTCTTCTACAATACTGAAACTCTCTGATACTACATAGAGGTTTTATTTTTTAAAGTTTCTTTTCATCTCCATGAACATTTGCTTCTTTTGAGATCATATCTTTGCTATATGAGGCTTTCTTTAAATATGGAGTGTCTTTTATTGTTCTTTCTTACCTTATATGGAGAGAAATTAAGATGATTCACAGCATGCTTGGAGGCAGACAAAAAATGAAAGAGCAAGGAGTTGGCCTTATAAGCTCTCAGGAATTCTATAATCATTAATGTTTTATTCTGGGATGACAATATCCACATTTTCGGTGCCCTACTTTTCCTAAACCTTTTGGCTATAAAACTCTTATAGCTTGAATCTAGATGTTGCCCCAAAACAGTACATGGTCATGGGTGGGGAGTTTCAAAGGTGGCTGGATTAATGGTGTGATACTGGGAATAAGGTGGGTATGGAAGCCCCGTACTGGGTATGGGTGGCACCAGCCAGTAGGCTTGTAGCTGAGATGGGATACACTGAAAAGGGACAGAGAAAGGGCAGGCTCACTGCTGCAGCTGCTGCTCACTGCTTCTGTTGCTTCTGCTGCTGCCTTCTGCCCACCATGAGCTGTTTCTTCTCTGTGATGCCCTCGCCGCCATGTCACCCTGCATTGGAGCCCAACTATGTGAAACCTCCACAAACAGCATGCTCAAAAAAACTTTCCCTCCTTTAACTTGTGGGTGTTGAGTATTTTGTCTCAGCAATGAAAAAAGTAACTAAGACAAAAACTTATAAACAAACTTTTATAAAACTTTCTATAAGACTTCTGTTTTATGGAAAACCAGCCTCTAAGTGCTGCTTGGCACAAGCTCCTAGGCTGTCTCGGGGATGAAGATGAAGTATGTGATAATCCGATTCCCTGTGGTTTCTTTTCTGTTCTGAAGGAGTGAAACCGCCCTTTCAGGTTTTACCTTGCCTTCATGCACTTCTTTCATTGCTGCCACTGAGTCTTACTGATACGAGTGTTTAGTTCTTACCTCTTGGATTGAGGATTTTGCATCTGATGTCCAATTTAACCATTTTTACCCCTTCATCTCCTCTCTGTCTTTTCCACAGATCCCTTCTTTCCTGATCATTTTTGTTCCTATGGGCTTATAACTCTTAATGCCTTTACTCTCCATAAGTGATTTCTCAGAAAAGGTAAGAGCAAAGCCCAAAGTAAGCTAAGCAGCTGGAATGAAATAGCTCCCGCTTTGTGGTTTACTGAGGAACTTTAGTTATAATGTCTTTGTCTTTTTAAATTTACTGATATCTTAAATTTCATTTGCAGGCATCAGTGCAATGAGATTTTAATAAATTATTCATTAAACCTTATGTTATTTTCTTGTTCTTATGCATGGCCTACTTCATTCCTTAACAGGAGAGGGGAGAAAAGGTAAGATCCTCAGTTAGTTCCTAAGGACAGGGTCTAGTCCTTCTGAAGCTTGGAGGAGAATCCTTCCCCAGGTACAGGGCCCCTCAACTCCCAGGTGGAGCAGGACGCAAGGGTTTCCAGCCACCTGCATGGGTGCACTGAGGTGAAGAAATCAGAATCTCAATTGCTCAGGCTGACACGCTGGAGGCAGAGGAGACACTATCTGCAACATTTTTACTGCATTCACATAACTTATTTCAGTGGCTGTCAGCCCTGGAAAACATAGATCCTTTTAGGCTGGCCTTCATCCAGTTTTAATCATCCACCCCAGAAGAGGATGAGGGAGGTTTTGCGGAGACGGGGAGTGGGGTTGCCTTTCTCTCCCTGCTGCCTCTTACAGTAACAAGTTGGACACACTCACTACCTCAGCAAAGGAGTCCGCACGTGGTGCGCAGGCCTGTGCCTTCACCTCGGCCCCTTGCCTGGGAAGACAGAGTGGCAGGCACAGGAGTGTGCAGCTGGATGGAGGCCCAGAAATCTGGAAAGTGTATTATGTGGGATCCCCTTGGAGAAGCACTTGGCCGCCAGCAGCCCCGGCTGTGTGTTCCCACACGCCATCAATCTGGAGCCTGGCAGTCACCCGGCTCTGCCTGTCTCTGCTGGCGGACAGCAGAGCAGGCAGCGCAATGCTGTCTCACATTGCAGCGGCCAGGGTGTATGGGCTGGAGAAGAGAGGGGGCAAAGAAAGGACAGTGGATGGAGGTGGGAAAGTAGCCACCTTCCAACAGACTCTACGGCTCCACTTTCAGTCTGACTTCTCATGGACCTCTGGATATAGATGGCGAGAGCAAACAGTTGGACTTCACTGGTGGTGTTTCCTTTGAGGGTCATCGATCAGTCCTTGGAATCACAGAATTGAATGAAACCCATGTCTCAGAAAGGAGTGTAGCTTTGGCAAATGGTGAGTGGCTTAGGAGGCTACTTTGCAGGAAAGAACTGTAGCTAAAGATCCCACCAAACTCCTGGACGTCTCCTTTGCTCCTTCACAGAGCGGAGAACTGAAGCATGCAGAATTCAATTCAGCTGTGGCAAGCTTACACAGTGTCAGAACAATAGAATATATGTTAGACATTCTGTTGTTAGAATATCATACATCTTTTCTTATCCTTCTGAATCCAGCTTGATGTCTTTCAAAAAGCAGTACAAACATAACAGTTCTGCAGGAGATGAAGTCTTCTCAGACCTCATGGTGGTGTCTAAAATTTGAAAAGTTTTTACTTATGTTTTTTCCACCCAGAATAGTAAACTGTTGGCTTGTGTCTTCTTGACTACTGCTTCAATAGTGGCAGGAAAGAAAGCTAGACTGCGATTCAGAAGTCCTGAGACATCTAAGTCTTTGCTTTTATTAGCTTCAAAGAGCTTCAACTTTGACTTAATTATAGGCACAGTTATTTTCTTGTAATGGAAATGGATGCAAACATACTTGAATCAGTTTTTCTGTATCTGGTCTGAGATGAGAGATCTGAATTGTATTTGACTAGTGAAAAAGTATTTGACAGTCATAATAAAATCAGTGCAAATTGGTCAGAAAGTTTATAATAAATGCTAGTTACTACAAATAATGGAGGATAAACACTTCTATATACTCTTTCATTTCTTGTGTCTGAACTAGAAGATTTTGTCAAAGGATCCAATATTTTCAGGGACCATAAAAGATATACAAAGTGAATGATCTGTCCCTTAAAAGCTTATGGGTTTTTATAAATGGATAATCAAACTTTTCAGTTTGTAGTATCTACACCCAACCTGGGTATTCTGTCCTCAAAACATTCACAATATCCACTTGGTATTGCCACTCTTCTGTGAATGCAAACCTTACCCCTCACCCTGAGGACTCTTATTATCTTGGTAGGTAGACCTGGGTGAAGGTTCATTGTTCACAGAAAATGGATTTGTTTTGCCCATGGTTACTTAGTAGTATCTCATGGGATCAGGGGAATTGCAATACCTGATTTATATGTGTAAATGTTGGTCTCCCTGAGCTTACCATGTCGATAGTTTCCAAGAATATTACAGAAGGTTTATTATACTTTCTATATTGGCAATGTGTTATGCACAGGAGCTTTCAAACTGACATTTGGTCTGGAGCAAATGAAACTATAAGAACACATGGCAGGAAATGGTTCACTGGTTTTGGGCTTCATTTAGTCCAAAGAAAAGAGCCATGTTTAACTGTATTTGTGTTAGAACAATTGTAAAAATCCTGTCTTTCACATATGCATAAAGTGGGAACAGAGATAAATTTAACTTTTGAAGGGAACAATGTCATTTAGTCAGTGTCTTTCACTTCCTTAACAAAGCTATGAAACAAGATAAACCTATTTTTTCAATAAACTAGTATACATGTTTCCTTCAAGTCCTAATTTAACATTATTTTCCCCTCTAATCTCTCAAAGCTAAAGCCTCTGTTAATGTTTTTGTCTAATCATATTAACTCTTAAAATTCTTTTCTTGTTCAAAAAATATTTTAAAGACTAACCCAAATCAATTACCATTTCCAGCACACCTTTTGGACTTTAAACAGATCAGATCCTGAACACAATGGCTTAGAAATTTTACTTTTTTTTAACTAGGCTTTGAAAGGGTATGAAGTATATTGAAATAAAAAATAAATCCTAGCTCTGTAAAGTTTGCTTTGGGAAATATATAATTATCACAAAAATTAGTGCTGGGGCTCCATACTATACAATTCTATGTACAATTCTTCATATTTGCTTTAAGGTCAAAACCTCTCTACACTTTCTATTTTTTAAATCATTATTTTATTTTATCTTTGATTAACATGCATTAATTATACATATTAATAAGGTTCAATGTGGTATTTCAATATATGCAGACAATGTTCACTGATCAAATCCAGCTTCCTTTTATCTAACCTCCCAGTCCCTTCTCAGGTTTAGAAATCTCCATTCTCCACCGTGATTGACTGCTATTTTAATTTCCATATAAAAGAGAGGACACAGGAGTCCTTTTCTTTTAAAGTGACCAGTACCTGGATCAGGGTCTGGGATATTTTACCTCCTCAGTGACTACTAAATGATGTTTTTCTGACTGAATAGATGTGTGAATTTCTTATTAATTTAGTTATATGATAAATATGTACTAATTTTATTAAACATTGGGATCTCAAAGATTGTTATAAAATTACCAGTCAAGAATTAAATTTGAAGAGTGAATTCTGGATTTGGTTCAGATAGAACTACAAAAGTTCATTTTTTGATATGAAAACTGCCCAAACATAGCCTGCTGAGTTCACAAAGTAGTGGTGGTCATGAGAAAAACAATTTCGAGATTGAGAAGATGGCGAAACAGTAAGCAGCAGAGTAAACTTAGCCTCTCTGAGAGAAACAGTCCAGATGCTGGAATATAGCATCATGGAGAAGGCAAGAAGGAAGGAAGTGGGTTCCTGGACCCGGGAAGAACCTAAAGTGAGAACTGAAGCCCACAGAGAGAGTAAAAAGAAAAACTTAAATGAAGAAGAAGAAGATGGTAGCTGGTGGTGCCTTAACTCAGAGCCAGACTCACTGTGTGAGAGGAGCTGCTGGAACATGGGGACACATGGTCACAGTGACAATGGTGGATTGGGACCCCAGAGGACTCTGTAAAGAGACAAGGCGGTACAGGCACCACCTGAACCACAGAGGCAGAAGACTGCGCTGGCTTCCGGTAAGTGCAGAGGACTCAGTCCTCCAGTGGCCAGGAACCATTTTGGAGTAGGGCTGGATAAGCCTGGAACTAGAACTGCTGCTGGCTTCCTCCAGAAGCTCCTAGCTGGGTACAGACCTGTGGAAATTGCTTGGACTGAGCTCCACCCCCTTCCACCAGCCGTCAGGCAGCCAGCACTGCCTGGGAAAAGCAGCAGCCAGCCCTGCACCAATGCACCCAGTGGCCACCATCAGATACCTATAACCAGCACTGTTTAGAAGAACCAAACAGTCTCACTTCAGAGAAATTGTAGCCAATGCAGTAAGTGCCTGGGACCCCACTACCCACTGATCCAGAAGAACCCAGGAATGTGTCAAGACAAAGCAGCAAAAGGCAGTCTCTGGCCTCCAACCCAAGCAGAGCTGGTCTAGGAGATGTAAACACAGAAGAGATCGGGAGTCACACACCTGAAATTTCTGAAGTGATGGCAACAGAAGTAAAGAAACAACTTCATGAGGCTATAAAAGAAATTTTAAAAAATACTATCTCAGGTAAAAGAAGAAATGAAAAACATAATAAAAGAATTGCTAAGCATCTCTAAAGAAGACATAGATTAAAAAAATAGAGGAGCATAGGAAAATGAGGGAAACCTTGAGTGAATAATATAAAAAAGATTTAGAATACATGAAACATGCAGAGAGATATCCAGGAAATTAAAACTCCACTGAAAGCTGGCAAAACCACTTGAAAAAAACTGAAGATAGACTTTCAGACCTTGAAGTCAGGTTTGCAGCTTGTGACTGTGAAAGGAAAGATCTGTTAAAAATAACAAGCAACCAGGAAGTAACAATTCAATGACTGCAAGATGACCCAAAGAAACATAACTTAAGAATAATAGGTGTGAGTGAAAAAGCAGGGGTCAATCCAAATGACATAAAAAGTCTATTTACAGAAGTAATAGCAGAAAACTTCCCAAGCATGGGAAAAGGACTTGACATACAGAAAAGCAATGCATATAGAACTGCAGTTAGCCATAACCAAAATAAATCTACACCCAAATGTATAATAATCAAGATCCAAGAAATTCAGTACAAGAACAGAATATGAAAAGTTGTTAGAGAAAAGAAATGGATCACCTATAAAGGAAAACTCATCAGAATCACAACAGACTTTTCAACCCAAACCATCAAGTCAAGAAGAGATTGAAGTATTTCAAATCCTGAAAGAAAACAACTTCTAACCCAGATTGATGTACCCTGCAAAACTATCTTTCAAAATTAATAGAGAAACAAGATGCTTCCATGACAAAGAACAACTAAAGAAATTCATGACCACCAAGCCAACTCTACAAAGAATACTGAAGGTCCTTCTAGAGAGAGATAAAAAAAGACCACGGTTCCAGGAATAGCAGCAGAGGGGGATCACCGAGTGGGGCAGACAACTGAATGGTGGGGGAAAGTAGGGAGCCAACGGCTGGAAAACAGCATGGCAGAGAGGAGGCAGAGCATGTTGGCCATAACCATTAATGTAGATGACTTCGATTCACCAATAAAAAGAAACACAGGCAGAATGGATCAGGAGACAAGACCCATCCATATGCTTTATAGAAGAAACACATTTAACTCCAAAGGAAATTCATAGAATGAAAGTCAGAGAACAGTGAACCAGAAAGAAGTGGGAGTTGCTTGCCCATTAGTTACAAAGTGGACAAGAAAGATGTGGCACTTTTATACACTGGAAATCTACTCAGATATAAAGAAAGATAACCTTGAGGCTCTGTTAGGTAAAAGGATGCAACTAGAGATCATGCTCATGGATGAAATGGTTCATAGTCACAGGGTGAATATTGTGTCGTTTCCCTAGTATAAAAAACTAAAGGAGTTAGTTGGATCCAAAATGCACAGTACATATTGTGAGAGTGAAAGGGGAGGAAATGTCTAAAAAGGGAAGGCAGTGATTTGAATCCTGTATTGTTTTCATTGTTCTGATTTAGTTTGGTTTTATTCTGTTTCGGTTTGTCTAAGCTTATTATATTTGATGGCATGGACAGCTATTTCAAAGATAAAATGTATTATGGTAACCATTATTGGTTTCCTTTTGTCTTGTTTTGAAGCCCTGTATTGCTTTCATTGTTTTGTTTTGATTGCTTTTATTCTATTTTGTTTTGTTTGATTGTATTATGTCTGAAGGTATAGGCAGCTGCTTTGAAGATAACAAGAGGAATTATGGTAACCACTATTGTTTTACTATTGTTTTGAAGTCCTGTATTGCTTCCATTGTTTTGTTTTTATTAGTTTCATTCTGCACTATTTTGTTTGATTTTATTATGCCTGATAGTATGGGCAGTTATTTTGAAGATAACAAGAGGCATTATGGTAGCCATTACTGATTTCCTTTTATCTTGATGTGAAGTTATGTACATTGTTCATTGTTTTGTTTTGATTGACTCTATTCTGTTTTATTTTGTTTGGTTTTATTCTTTTCAAAAAAAACTTTCAAAGGAAAAAAAACAATTTCATGGGTTATATCACAAAATAGTACTTTTATCACTGTTTTAAAAAATTTAATCAATTCCATTTCAGAGCAAAAAGGAAACTTTTTATTTAAGAAGTTTATTGCTTGCCATGTTGGAACTTAGGGCACTGAGCAACTCAGCAAGCAGCCTGCCCTGGTAAGTGGCTGTGGTCTGGCAAGCCGCGGCCATCCCAGGGCAAGAAACAAGAAGCAACAGTGCTTCCTGAGATCCACGCCATGTTGGAACTTAGGGCGCTCAGCAAACCAGCAACCAGCCTGATGCCTACCAGGGCGCAGGCCTAGAATCAAACATACCATCCCCCCCACCCTCCATTAGCAAGTGGGATCCAGGGATCTTGGCATCTCTTGGGAGCTTGAAGGTATGTAATGCAGCGAGTGGGGGGAATTTCCTTCGACTATCTCTTTGAAGGCAGATATTTTTATCGTCGTTTTGCTCTGTCCTGATTAATGGTGTTGCTCTATTCAATATTCTGTTTTGATAAGTTCTATAATATTGTGTATTTCTTTTGATTTTGCTGTACCTGATTGAAAGAACAACTATTGTAAAGATAACGAGATATACAGTGGTGCCTATTACTGTTGCCCCGGTGACCTGCTGTGATGTTCTGTACCAATTTCACTACACTGTCTCAATTGGCTTTATTCCATCCTGTTTTGTTGTATATTACTACCTCCAAGTTAATAAAAAGTTAAATAAAAAAACCCAATAGAACATGAGAAAACAAGGTAACAAAATACCTCCAAAAATTCTCAACTCCACCAAAGGGGATTCATGTGACATGGATGAGGAGAAACTCAAAAACAAAACAATAGAATTATATAAGGTGATTAAAAAGGAAATAACAACAACAAAACAGATCAATAAGATACTGAGCAAGCAGAAACGTGATATAACTAAACAGATAATGGACTTAAAAAGCAAAAGGAGGGAAAGAAAGTGCTCTAATGGATATAAATGCATGTATGTTTAAGTGTGTAGGATTGATAACTGTATTACTAAGTTTTTTTTGGATAGTTGAACAGAACTGTTTGCAGCCTCACTGTTTGAATGTCCACTTTGTATGCTTTAATTTTGTAACATGAACAACTATTTCTAAGACGACAATATGTAATTTATCAACTAGTAATTTCTTACTTTTTTTGTAATTCTGTATTATTTCTACCCTTTTTTCTGTTTTTCTTTTTTTCTCTTTAAATAAAATTTTTTTAAAAAAGAAGCTTATTACAAATGTTTAGATGGACCTATGAAAGTTAATGATGAAAAGTATTAGGCAAATATTTTTTTTAATTTTCCCCTAAATGAAATGACTCTATTTTTTCAAAGAACACATTCTAGTATTAGTCATTCTTTTGATTATTAGCTTAATTAGTTCATTTTATTTGAGGGACTGCATTTTCCATGCAGTTTTACTCTGTAGCTTGATTACTGTTTGGAGCAAGGAAGATGAGTGAGGAAACCTGGCCTACTCTGCGCGCAGGCGGGAGCTTTTGTTGAGAGAAATACCTGATTTAATTTGGCATGATCGGCTTCTTTATTGGGAGGATCTTGCAAAGGAAGTGGAACTCTTTCCTCAGTCACATTTGATATCCTTTACTAGAAAGAAAAAAAAATCAATAGTTGAGCACTAGAGCAAGTATTACAGAATGGTGATTTTAAGAGATGGGGGAGGGATCTTGTGGTGTATTATAAAACTTGAAATTGCTTTTGCTTATTTGATTTGAATTGTGTCAAACAAAGAATGTCAATGGTGAGATTCTGTACTTAGTACAATTACATTTGTGCTTTATATTTGTAGCAAGTTGGTGTGTTGAGAGTTGGAAAGTACAGATGAAAATAAAGGTCTCCTGTGACTAAGGGTTGCAATGGGTCATATGTTGAAGACTTGGTGACCAGCATAGTGGTCCCACATGCTGGTAGTAGTAGAAACTTTAAGAGGTTGGACATTGTGGAAAAAAGTTAGATCACTATGGGGCACATGACCTTGAAGGCAACACTGGGACCCTAGCTCCTTCTTGCTTTTTTCCAGGCTACTGGGAGGTAAGTGGTCTCCTCTGCCTCATGCTTCTGCCACAGTGATATACAATAATCTCAGGCACTTTGTTACAGCAGAGGAAAGCTGACTAACACAAATGTCTCCCAGAATCAACAACTGAATACAGGGTGGGAGCCATGTTGGAGTGGAAGATTACAGTTATGCAAGGGAAGGTCCATGGGCATGTGTTGGAGACATCAGTACACGGTTCATGTAGAAATGCAGGTGGTTATGTGTATACGGATGACTTTGCACACACACACACATCTATTTGTTTTCTGTGACAACTGAGAAGAGGTATGCATTCAGTAGAAATGAACATACCTAGCACTCAGCTCTTGGTATCTTTCTTTTGTAAAAAATAAATTTTATTGTGTGTATTTAGATGATTACATAATGTATAGATGCGCACATAAGATGGTTACTATTGGAAAGTGAATTAACATATCCATTCTCTTATATTATTACTTAGCCATTTTTCCTTTATGTGGTAAGAGCAGCTACAATCTACTCAATTAGCAAAAATCCTAAATCAAAAATGCTATTATTAACTATAACCTTCCTGCTGTACCTTAGATCTTACACTCACTCGAACTTTGTGTCTGCCCTTTTTATCCTTGAGTTACATGTCCCCGTTGCCTCTCTGCAACCCCTCCTGTGGTAATGACTATGTTCTTCTGTATCTCTGTGTATTTGAGGACTTTTTAGAATATTTCACAAAGGTAAGATTATGCTAAACTATTCTTTCTGTCTGGTTAACCTTTAGTATCATATCTTCCAGTTCTATTCATGTTGTGGCAAATGACAGGTTGTAATTTTAAGTCTGAGTGATATTCTGTCTCTCTCTTTCTGTCTCTCTCTTACACACACACACACACACACACACACACACACACACACACAATGTGTGCATTTCTTGCATTATCTTGATTCATACTTCTACTGAGCACTATCTTGATCCATACCTCCATTGATGGGCATTTGTGTTGTTTACGTATCTTGACTATTCTGAGTAGTGTTGCGGTGTATGTGGGAGTGCAGATATATTTAAGAAGTGGTTGTTCCACCTCCTTTTGGTGTATACCCAGAAGTATGGTGGTTTTATTTTTAATTTTTCTAGGAAACTCCAGCTGTTTTCTATAATGGTTGTGCTAGTCTACATTTCCACCAACAGTGTACTAGGGTTTCATTTTTTCCGCTCTCTTTCCAATACTTGGTATCTTTTATCTTTTTGATGATAGCCTTCTTTATGCGATTTATATGGTGATTCATGGTATTGAGCGTCTTTTGTATACTTGGTCATTTTATTTCTATGTGGCCAGCCCAAGCATTTGTGCTTCACACAAGGGGGTTTTCTAACTCCCTTTCGTGTGCTCCAGTTTGCCCTTTAGATACTCAAGCTGAAAGGTGGTTGTTGTTTTGTTTTCCCTCTGTGGGTGGGGGAGGAGGCATCTCCAGTTGCCAGTCTTGCTGCTCCTTCTTTCTCCCACAGTTCTCCAATAAGAGAAATTAGGACTCTTAGGGGAAATGGCTACCAGTCACTGAATGCCTGTATCCCCGCAACCGCACCCAAAATGGTGAGTTGATGGTTAATGTCCAATGCGATGGTACTTGGAGGTGGAACCTTCAGGATGTAGTTAGGTTATGAACATGAGAGTTCTTATTAATGAGAATATAAGAAGAAACAAGAGAATTGACTTCCTCTCACTCTGTTCCTTACCATTTGAGGATGTAAGTCAGGAAGCAGAGCCTCACGAGGCAGCAGATCTGCCAGCACCTGGATCTCGGACTTCCCAGCCTCCTGAACCGTGAGAAGTAAATGTTTTTAAAGCCACTTTGTTCATTTTACATTTGGTTTTGCAATCCAAACTGAAAGAGACAACGACTGATCCCAGGACTGGGGCCAGAAATACATAAGATGAGTTGGAAGCATACCATAGTGCCAGAAAACGAGAAATGTTTAAAAACAAAAGAAAACAACAAAACACCACAAAGGTTATATGATAAAGGGTAGCCAGAGTAAAATGAAAGAGTTCCTAATGGTCAAAACTGGAATAATGTCTCACATATAAGGTACATAGACAATTCTCTAGTAAGTAGTTTGAAGATTAGATAGCTATTTTAAAATTTTTCTTCAAGTGCTTGCCTCTCAATAATTGCATAGTCTTTTGACTGGTAACCCTTTTTGCCTCGTTTTACACAAGTAAAGAACTGCTTTAGTTGTGCCTTACCCAGAAACAGATATTACTTTTCATGAAAATTCAGTAAAGCATGTTCAGCTTTAGAACAAAACATTACTTTAGTATTTCTTTTGATCTTCCATATACTTTATATGTGAAAAAATGTTGGATGACTTTGCTTTGCTATTTGCTTCAGATATATTTGTAGAAAATCCAGGTGAATGTTGAGTTTACCCAAATTAGGTATTATATGTTCTATTCCATGGGGCATACAGTTCTCTATGTTAATTAATTAATTAATTGCTGTCTTTTGGAGACGGGATCTTGCTGTGTAGTTTAGGCTGGTCTTGAGCCCACTTTGTAGCCCAGGATGGTCTCTAACTCACAACCATCTTTCTGCCTCAGCCTCCCTAGTGCTGAGATTACAGGTGTGCACCACCATACCTGGCTTTTACAGTTCTTAAAAAAATAAAAAATTAGCATTTCAGAGGCCACTAGAGTCATACATCAAAAACAGAAATCCATTGTAATGACCTCATCTTGGAGCTATTCAATGTACTGAGCTTGATGGAAGCAGATACACAGAAAACAGTGATTTTGTTCCATCACACTTGAAATCCTTTTGCATGCTGTAAGGGTTGTGGTTTCTTAACTTTTAAAACAGAAATAGATATTGCATATCTGCAAAAAGAGCCCTTGATTAAACATCAAGTGAGAATTTTGTTCATTTGTGATATTTTATAGTTTTTTTATATGACTTTCAGAATCTTAAAAACCACAATAAAAATAATCAAGTGAAGCCCATATAGATGAGGAAGAGCCCAGGATATGTCTCACTGGGAATAAATGGCATTTTAAAGGAATATAGGTGGGCTCATGAAAGAGATTCTAAATTATACGTTTCTCAGTTACCCTTTCTGAAATTACATTCCATCCTTTATTACAAATTGAAAGCATTCCAAACAATAAACTTGTTATACATGTTAGATGGAGTTTAAATTTAACAGCTGTTTAAATTAAAAGTTATTATTATGACTTCTGGTTAGAGTTGGTATGGTGGGAAAAGTCAAACAATTTTCTTATTCAGAAAATATTAAGATACAGTGCTTGTACCTCAAATTCAGTCAAATATGAGAGACTATATCAGCACTTAAAAAACTAAGTTCATATTCTATGGATCTAATTACTAGTTTTAACATGTTTCATATTCTGTTAGATCATCTTATGCCTTATTACTTCCTAATAATGCTTTATTGTTGACTATTATCAAAGTAAATAATAAAAACAGTAATATTTTTATATTTTTATTTCTGATAATTCTTTATCTCAATTAGAAACATATCCTATTTGTGATGAAGAAATACTATATATGAATTGCCATACTTGGTTTAAATGCCTAGCAGTGTCCAAACATAATTATATAAATGATATAAAATCTAGTGGAAGATAGGAAATGCACCCAAAGGAAGAGTTTGGGCCAATGAAATAAAACCATGTGCAGACAGAATCACAGATTTTCACAGAGAGATGACCATTGTTACCTACTCAATTATCCTGATGAACCAATTCATATAGCATAATGACAATGATTTCATTTTTTAGAGAATGTAAATCAATTTCAGTAAAGGAAGCACAGTTTGGAGAATTTGAGCCTCACAACTTGTATTCTTGACTCACAGTCTTTCAGCAGCTTTGGAGAATATTTTAATGACAGGAATGTCATTGTCGATGACATCATACTGTTTTGAGAATCAGGGCTTTATTATGGCTCATTATGACTACAAAGATCATGGGGATTTTTCTTGTGTCCTGGCCCTGTATTTTCACACTCCAGTAATTTATGTTCTTTTCCTTCAGGCTACAGAGACTGTGCAACTCAAGTACATCTGTCTTCTTCCTGGCAAATTTAACAGTCACTTTTCAGGCCATTCTAATTTATCTCCCTTAGAGCACCTACACTGCTGACCACCCAGTCCGCTTGAGTTCTGAAGTTAGAGTGTTTATCTCTAAGTCCAAATTCAGCCACATACTCAATGCGTAAATTTGGGAGAACTACTTAAATTTTGTGAGCCTCTGTTATTTTGTCTGTAAAAGGGACAGAACAGCAGTGCTATCTCATGAGGCTGTGTTTTGGTAAACAAAATGACACATATAAAGTGTGCAAAGTGCTTCATTATTAGATATGCTGTGAACACTTAGGAAGCACCAACTATCACTCTTAAACTCACGGGCACTACTCTTTGCTGTCCTTTTGCTTTCGTCTTCACTTTTCCTTTGCTCTATTTGTGGCTCTGATTTAATCTCAGCTTTTGCTTCTCATCATTCTACAAATTCCTGGTAGAAAAAACTTGCAAATTCATCTTGCTCAGTGGTTATTTCCAAGTGTATATCACAATCCAAGTGTGACTCTTGAGTCCAGAAACCTTTTTATTCAATTTTCAAAGCAAGTTTATTGCTCTTCTAGTAGAACAACAATATCTGTTTTATTTCTTTATTCCCATGTGAGGCACTTCAGGCAAGGCTGGGCATACAGAAGTGCTAATGTGATGTTTATTGCATGAATAGGCCCATTAAATTCCTTTTCTATTATTTTCTCTTTCGCTTTTGTCTTTATTTTGGTTTTCTGTACTGGGTAAATTTTTGGGCTAATAAGAGTGATTTCTGGATTAATATTTTGTTTCCTATGCAATTCAGAACTGATGCAAGATCTTTACTAAATATCTGTTACCACAGGAACATTTTAAACTCCCCCCAAATTTGTCAAAGCTCAGAGCTATACACAGAAATTTCACGTAGAAATTTAATGCTAACAAATTTAGAGTGTTTGTAAAATGAATATGAAAAACTAATGAAAACCAGTTACATGTGAATTGGAGACAAAACAATCATAAAGTGAAAAATCCATCTTAAAGTAAGAACTAGATTTTGTTAAAAATTAACTCCTAGTGTTAACATCAAGTGACAAAATAGTATTAAACTACATAGAGAGAAAAAAATTAAAAAGTACAACTCAGAAGAAATAATTCTCTTGACTTCTATACATGATCTACAAATCATTTATATTAGTCTTTTTACTCTATTTAAAAATGTTGAAAAGAAACATAGTTAGATAGTAAACCAACTTATTGACATTTTGAATCTTTGACCATATCTCCATAGACAATTTCTCAAGATTGAAGAATGGCTCATAGCTAAGCATTAAACTTTTGCCTCACTTTCTCATTTATTTCCCAGCTTCTGCCTTAGCATTTTTGTCCATTGTGATCTTATGTTTGCACATAGTTGTGGTCCATCACTGGAGGGACACTGCATCCTGACAACTTCTGGCATCATAGTTTTAGGCAAAGACATGGATGTGGTAGTTTCATGCCAATAAACTGAAAAATAAACTGAAAATGACAACGTGGTCTTGAGTTTTAGTCTTGGTGCCAAGTTTCAGCACCAAAGCCAAATTCGCAGCCAGTTTCTAAACCTTGGAAAACTGGGGTCAATGGGAGGACAAGAAACCAAAATGCTTACTTAGTCTTAATCCACCTTCTGAAAGCTGCACATACAGGTTGGAATAAAAGCCCTCATCTTGTTCATTGAGTTTTTTTTTCTGAAGATATTTTAAAAACACTCATACAAAATATAGTCTCCAAAGACTAGACGACTGGATCTGTTTAACTGCATATTTCTTATAAATCTCTGAAAGTCGAACAAATTTAAGGTCTATGTAGAATAGGAATTCTTTTTAAATTGTCATTCAGAAATTTAAATGCAAATTGTAAGCAATGCTATCCAGGAAATTTTAAATAATTTTACATGTTCATTTACTTTCTGGATTCAACCAATAACACTGAATTATACTCTTCTATTTTCTATCAATCAATACATTTTTTATGCATTTTAATATAAATAATTTTTGGATAGTACTATTTATCTCCCTATACTTTAATATAAATATCATTAAGAATTCTGCAGTTGTTTGCTCATCATTTTTTTGAGGACAAATTTATATAAAATGAAATGTGTAGATTCTGTGTGTATCATTTGATAAACTTTGACAAATTCATACACCTGAACTCAAATTCTATCAGGGAATGGGATATTAATATCAGTTTAGACAACTCCATTACTCTCTTATTGTAATTTTAAATTAATAGGATTTTAAATATTTCCTATTTAAGGGTGGGAATTCCTTTTCACTAGCTTATTAATCTTCTTAAGACATCAACTCAAAAATAAATTTACTAGTTAAGCAAATTATAATAACTGTGCTTCAGGAACAAATTATTGAAAAATGAAGCTTACCTTACTCTGCTTGCTAGAAACAGAAAATTAATTGAAAACAGAATGAAAAGTATTCTTTTTTTCCTCAGTGTAAATGCTTTATACCAGATAATTATCAGAATTACCCATTTTTCAAATAACCTTTATTTTGTGTTAAGAAAACAAAGTATTTGGCTATTCATGAAAAATTATTTTGTATTGGCCTTTATTTATGAATTTTTTGGATCACTGGATAATTTATTATGCATAATATTGTACAAATAGCTAGTAAGTGTTTCAGAACTTGATACAATTAATGATAAAATACTAATTCATATATATATATACTTATGAATCAAAGGCATTTAGTTTATATGGTGGAAATCTTATTGTAAGGAGTAAGCCAGATACTTTCTACTAAACATTTGGTTTTTAAATTCATTGGGAAGTAAACTTGCATGCTATTGAATGGATATCAATTTTATAAGTTTTATTCAGTTAGGAGTAGTTGGTCTCTCAGGCTTGGAGAATCTTAACCACTTGAGACTAACTCCCAAATTTCTTGAATTTTATCTGTTACTTAAGGAAGACAACATACCAATACTCCTAAATCAAGAAGTTTGTTATGGGATTTTCTTAAGGGAAATAGGATTGTTCTTCCTATGTTTAAAAATGGGAGCAAAAATTTCACCTTCAACTTTGTATTTTCTGACAACCAGAAATCTCAACAACTATTTCCCCACAAAATTCTGCATTACTTGGCTACAACTATTGAATCGCTGCTCCTGTAATTAGAACGAACACTTCTCCAAGTGTTATAAATCACTGTTCAATTTTCCATGGACTTAGTATTTTTTGAAAAAATTACTCACTGGCATTACAGAAAGAGACCATTCATCTAGGAACACATAAATCTGGGCATTATTTTCCCTGGCAATGGGAGATGGATTGAAATAAAAGAAAGTAGCTGTCCGTCTTAAAAATGTTCCATTAATCAGACTCTCTTTATGAACCACTACATAGGATTACATTATTTTGTGAAAAAATTCAAAATATTCCAATGTCATCGAGAGTAATTAAAATGTTAACCTAATTTAAATGTACGTCTATGAAAGAAAAACAAATTACGGGATTTATTTAGTTCATCTGTTTTTCTATTGTGTATAGAATTCTTTTAGGGCGAGTTTAAGTCCAGGATTATCTTTTCTCAGATTTCACACTATTGATACGTGTTCACTGAAAATTTTAAGTCATTAAAGTCAATAACGGAAAGCGCTCATGATGCTGAAACAGAACCTCAACAACACGCTCCATTTCACACTGGTTTTCACCATTAGGAAATTGTTTTTTAGAAAACTTACTTGGAATTTAAAGGGCTAGGGGTGCGGGTCAGTGGTAGAGAACTAGCCTAGCATGCAAGAAACCTTGGATTGCGGCCACAGACCAGTGGGTACGGCGGAAAAGAAATATGGCAAGGTACTTGTTCTAGCACTGGAAGAAAAATACAAGAATTTAATTTCTAAGAATCAATATCCTATATGCCCATCTTCAATAATGTTAAATTTACTAACTTTTCTCCACCATTTTACTGTATTGTTTTCCCTTTCCCTCCTCCTCAGGCTGGGTCCACCAAAGACACAGGGAAAAGGAGGGCTGGTGGGAAAAATTGCTGAAATAAATGATAGTATTTAATAAGCATTCAATATGGTTGAATGCTCAAAGTACAATTTTACAATTTCTTGATCTATAGAGATAAGTTAAATTATTTTAAATTTACCCTCTTGACCAAAAGATAGAGGTAGAGGGGAAAGAAAGAAGGGGAAGGGGACATAAAAGGAGTTAAAGTGCTTTATTTACATGTACCAACTCCCTATGATAAATATAACAATGTACTGTAAGCATATGCAAACACAAATAAAAATTTAAAATAAAAAAATGTGAAAGAACCGCACAGAAAGTTTAGCTCACATCTGAGATATTATCCCTTTTGATGCAACCACTTAGAGAGCTTTAAGTTAGTTAGCAGGTGTCAGCCCCCAACTATTATCTGTAAACAAATGTAGGTTTCTCATTTGAGCACTATGCTTAGTTTCAAATTTATAGACTTCTACAACTACTTCAACCCAAATGATTTCAAGATATTTTTGTCTACTTCCCCAGGTATACATCTACATTTTTGTCTTATATCGCTATTAAGCACAAGGACAGATTAATCAGTGGAATCCAGCACAAGTAACATGTTGGCTGCACAGGTGTGTCACTATGAATGGTAGCAGTGTAGGAACAAAGGACACTCCCAGTGGTACTGCAGTCATTGTTCTTTCCTGTCTTCAAAAATAAGCCTGGAAAAACAGTCTTCCTTTATAGCAACTCAAAAGTTGAATAGATGCCTTGAGTTTCTATACTTAATAGATCCGCTGTAGACCTTATGAAAAAAGGCAACTTCGTAGATTATTATTCGTAGATTATTCACGGGCTGCCTCAAGCATAGTACTTTCCATTGCATCTTCAGTAACAATTCTTAAAATGATTGTATTACGTGTTTATATTGAATTGTACATAATATATATGTATGTATATATTTATAGTCACTTTTCAGGCATCTTATGCATCTGGAATGTGTTTTAGGATTAGTTCAGATATATTAATATAAAAGCCACTTTGTCATTTCAAATGAGATCATTTAACTCAGGGGGTTGCTTTGAAGGGTCATGTGGAAATTGGAAGTTCAGCATTCCACTGTGAAGCAACCCAGAGATGAGAATTGGAAGGATTCAGGTAAGAAGTAACTTGACTAAAAGCCACAGTCCTCTCGCTAGAGGAAGACCATGACAGGACCTGCATGGTGGCACGCATAAGACCACAGTGTAAGATATCCAGAGATCTGGAAGAGAACGGTGACCACCGCTGTCAGAAAATGCCCCCGATGCAGGCAGTAGGTGCAATGCCGACTCCCTTCCATCTTCTAAGCTTGACGACCTCTCCTCGTCTCTCATGTGACTGCCCTTCGGGAGCTCTGAATCCCACCCTACCTACTGCTGCCCACTATTAAGAGCACTCAGAGTTAGAAATCAAATTTGTTTTCTTATCAAACAGAGAACCATGTGGCTTAACTTTTCAATTATAGACATGTACTGTCTTAAATGTATATATATTCACTACCGTAATTACGCTCTCTTATGAACATAGGTTTTATAGCAGATTTCATGGGCTACCAAACACACAGATGCAGAGAATGGGTTAGGCTGCACAATGAAGGATCTTCACTCTAGGATTTATTTCAAAGCTTAACAGAAAGGTCTTACAGGTTTGACACAATTCTTACCAAAATCTCATTATTAGTTTTTTGGATACAGATGATACAAAGTGAAAGTTTATATGCAAAATGCAAGCTGGAGTAGCTAAAGCAACATGGGAAAAATGAAAGGAATCTGTATACACACACACACACACACACACACACACACACACAGATAGAACAGACCTTCCACTGAATTCTGTTTGCCAATGAGTAGTAACACACAGCAGAACACACACAGGATTCCACTACTCAATGGGGTTGGAGTCTAAGCATTAGCATAAAGAGTCATTTGAACATGAAAGTGTCACTCTATGCTATTGAACTTCAGTTGCCTTATCTGTTATTTGTCCCAGATTGATTTGGTAAGGAATAAGTAGATAATTAGCTCTTAATGGATGCATGATGCCAAATAGATCTAAATAGATGTATTTGACATTTAATAAGAAATAATTATTATTACTTCAATAATACTTTTCTATTAATCACATTTCAACCATTCTAATCTTTTTCTCTTCTATGCCTCTGCTATGTGAAGCAAACAAAAATTTCAATGAATTACTTAAATTGTCCTCTAAAGACGAAAGAAAGTCGCATAGATATTATTTACCGAACCTACATTTTTGCCCTGGAAAACATCAAAAGTGAAACCATTATTCTTTCGACTCATATTTGCTAAGCCCTTCTGAGTGCACGCATTTCATTGTAAATGACATTCAGCTAATAACAAATAAACTTTTTTTTTTTTTTTTCTGCATTGGGAATCAAACTCAGGACCTGACTTTTGCCAGGCAGGCGCCACGCCACAGTAAGCACATTCTTGGTTCGAATAAACCACAGACTCTACAAAAGGTGACATAACCAGGTCCCCTGCTTCCTGCCCCTTAGGTGAGCCTCTTTCTGCCCATGGCCCCTGCTCTCCTCCAGGGTCCCCGTGAGGTGACCTAGGTAAAGGCTTCCGCACCCGATTTCAGGTTGGGACAGCTCGTGGGATTGCTGTGTTCCGCTTTATTCCACATGGTGTCGCTCTGTGCCTGCCGAGGACGCAGTGTTCTCCAGTTTACTTTGTAAACTGCTTCCATTGAATTCCAAGTCGTGAAGGATTACATTGATTTTGAATCACAAAAATGGAAAGAAAAAAAAAAACAAGAAAGCGAAAACCAATTTTCACTGTAAAATATGGTAAATACTTTCTAATTGTGTCTCTTTTTGTTTAAGCTTCGAAACAATTACCACATTGTAAAATAAGTAATCATCAAATTACTGGACTAAAATCTTATATTTTCGGAATGCATTTGCCACGATGTCATTCCAAAAGTTCATATGAAGTACATATACCATAATTAGGGAACAATAAAGTATTTCTGATGAATAAAAACAGTAGGGAAAAGTCTGTGAAGACAAATGCTAATGTGGAGATACATATTTTTATGTATGGTTTCAAAAAGCCAGTTCCACAAATTAGCTAATCTTGTCTCAGGTAATGGTTTTTTCATAGCAGTAGAAAGAGAAAATTAGTAGTTATCAAAGCTCTGGTCTTCAGAGAGTCACTGCTCACTGGGCAGTTAGGAGCCTGTGGCTGACAGTGGGTTCGGAATCCTTAGGAGAGGCAGAGAAGGAGAAATCCTGAGAAGAAGCCAGTTGGGGGGACTCCGAGTGGTCACGCCTCCGAAATGGACCTGGGCGGTCACAGTGTCCAAGGAGACATGCAGGCAAAGGGTGGCTGATTGCTCCTTGACACTCTTTCCGTGCTTTTCAAGTAACTGGATTCTTTGTTTCCAAAAGAGGGGCGGTGGGGTGGGAAAGGAGCAGGAAGGAAGCTGTAGCTATGACTGTTTCATATACAGCTGTATGCAGCTCTTCATTACTTATCACAAAAACTCAGATCTTACCTTTATAGTAGTAATACTTTGTGTTTCCAAAAGTTTGCAAGCCATTCAAAACTTTACAAAATTTTTCTTTTGTAACATATCCCTTTATCAAGGGCTGGCAACATGATAGAGACTTAGCATGTAACCAGAGAGTGTAATTTATGAAACCCCAGCGAGGCTCGAATCTTAGAAGCACAATGCCACTCCCGAGAGTGATATACAAAAGCACCTCAAATTGTAGGTGCTGTACAATTTTATTCAGACGCCATGAAACCAGGAGCAGCACTTTAATCTATTTTATGTAATTATTTTAATTGTACAGATGATTTCGGAAGATATTTTTAGGATAACTACTATGAGTGTAGTGCTTTATACTTTTTCCAATTACCTTCCTATATTTATGTACATGTTCAAGTATGTCTTTGAATTTTTCTGTCATATGGTGGTTATTTTGCTCCACTTTTGTTTTCTTACCCTTGATCTCAGCCAAAAGGCCAAGAAGCAATGCACTCTTATTTCCCGTTCACTCATTTATTTAGTAAATTGGTAAATAAGCCTTTAATGAGGGTCTTCTCTGTGTTGTGTTAATTTTGAGGCACGCAGGTAAATAAAGACATCAGTGTGATGAATAGGGAAGTCCTGGGTGACACAATTGGTCACTAAGCTGACACTGTGGGCAGCACAGGTACCACGTGGCAGGTAGGAAACTCCTCTAGTCTGGCCCTTTGTTAGGAGAAAAAAATTATTGGGGAATAGCATACCTATGTTGGTACTTGAACAAGTTTCCCAAGATCAAATGAGAAGGGTAAAGACAGTCCAGATGTTAAGAGAGGAAACAGGAGGTGAAAATTAATCAGAATTAATTTTAAATTAAAGAGCTGTGGACATATACAGAGAGGCTACCAGGCGAGCAGTGGCTGGACTGTGAAGTAGTCTTTGTTCTATGGCTTCAGGAGAGAGCTGTAAAGCCACAGGAGGGTTGGGACAGGTATGTGACATTACCAAGAGCTTGCCTCTTAGGAAGATCACTGGGCGGAGACTTGGAGAAGGGCCTGAGACCTTGGGACACATTCAGAAGACGGGGTACCAAGCTCAAGCACGGAAGAAAGGATCATGGCAAGTGAACAGCTTTGGGGCAAATTGGACAGTGGAAAATAAAGGGAAAGAAAGGAGTTGTCACTCAGGGATCTTACCAGAGGACTAGGGGGGTGCAGAACGTGGACTCTTCCCAAACTAACTCATCGCCAGCAGTGGCCTCCACTGGCACCTTGCCGATGTGCCACTTGTGCTCAGCAGAACCGAGGCTGCAAATGTCCTTGGACTGTATTCTCCTATGAAGTTTTACAAAGAAAGAAAAGAGGGAGGGAGGGAGTGGAAAGCGAAGGCAGAAGTGAAAGACCAAGAGGAGAAAGAAGTGAAAAAGAAAAGAGAAAGAATGAAATGCTCTAGTGTATAGAGGACAATAAAATAATAATGTTTCTTACTGCACAAACCTGGTTTTCATTCTTATTTCTGCCATTTGATGACATGCAGATTTTGACACACTTAAGACGTAATAAGTTAACTTAGTGAAGATATTTCCAAATTCATTCTCCTCATTTGTAAGTGCCATGAACATTTCCCTAACTAGTGTGATAATACGGTATATGTAAGGTAATGGCATAGAACAGGCAAGCTGTTGGGAAAAGAGAACAGAGGGGTGTAATTTTGCAAGAACCTACCATGTCTCAAATTCTCTTCACGAAGTGTATTAATTGTCTATTCTACATGAGGCAAGGTCCTTAAATTGAAAATGTAAGACAAGATGCAGTGTAGGGGGTGGTTTGTGTGTTTGTTTGTTTTAAAATTTCACTGATTATTTTAAGTTGCAAAATAAAGTACAATACAGAAAATAACACAGAACAAGTCCATTTTTCTAAAGCCATCACCCCAGTAACAATGACCCAGGTCAAGATGTAGAATTTGTTAGTTATCCCAAAAATTCTCTATGTGACACTTCCCAACCCCAGTCATCCCTCTCCTTAGCAATATTTATAGACTTGGCTGTTGTAATAAGGACTTCCTTGTACTTTCACAGTTTTGTCTTCCAAGAGTGCATTCCAAGATATTATAATTTATTTATTTTATATTGCATTTCAGTCATTGTTACTTTCCCCTCCCCACTCTCTTAAGGCCTTTTCCCATCTCCATGAAATCAACTGCCCTGTTTCTTCTTATCCATTCTTAATTTTCTCTTTAATTACCTTATATTTTTAATTTCTCATATAAGGGAAGCTGTTTCTGTGCGCGTGTGTGTGTGTTTGTGTTTGAAAACATTAGAAAGCTACTAAGTAAACACTTGATTAGTTCTAGGGACAGAATTTTGAAGTTCATTTCAGAATTTGAGCCTTATGTTCTGTGTTATTCTTCTTAGACAGATTTTCTTTTTTAAATGAGGCTGCTACAAGCCTGAGAAGCTGACTGACTTTCTGAACTCTATCGCCCTTTGAGGACAAAATTTGGAGTTCAGAGATCAGGAAGGAATGGGAAACATTTCCACCCAGTTCTTTCAGCTGGGACCTCTAAAGGCCACACGTTGATAATCAGGGTGAGTCAGACATAAAGCAACTCTTAAAAATTCAGAAGCCAGCTATGGGTCCACCCAGCTGAGCATCAAGGTAATCTCCTTTTCAAGTGCTGGCCCGAGGTAACCGGAAGTCCTCTGTGGCGGAAGATTATATCATCGAGGTCTACATATTATACTGTCTTCATGAGCAATGTCCAGAATTCAATAAAATTTCTAATCATGTCAGGGCACAACTTCATATGATTGAAAAATAGGTGAATAAATAGATGATAGAGATAAAGCTAAAAACAGACCAACAGGAAATCCCTGTGTTAGAATTTATCACACAGAAAATTTAGGATAACAATGACTTGGAATGAAGAAAGTATGGAAATGTGGAAAACTAGTCAGTATAAAGAAGAATGCAATAGTTTGGAACTTTAAAATGTAATCAGTGAACTTACTAAACCATTAGATATAGTAAGGAATTTTCTGCAGCCAAAGAAAAGATTACTCAAAGACAGATTCAAAAAATTTTTAAACTTAAAAATTTTAAAAGGCAAAAATGGGTTGAGAAAAGTTAAGAGATACATGAGACACTGGAAATATTTAGCACATTTTAGTGGAGTAAAAGAAAAAAGGACAGAGATAAAGAATGGGATAGAAACAAAAATTAAAAAAAAGAATGACAGATAATTTTGTAAGATAATTAAAAATAAAAAATTCAAGAAGGATATCACAACTCAAAAAGAATAAAATACAAGATATCTACATATATCATATTGATGACTAGCTGAATGAATTTTGGTAAAAGCCTTTTGAAAGGACCTGGGAAAGGACCATTTAATTATTGTAATTATTATTATTATAATTAATCAAATTCCTCTTATAGAAATTAAATGGATAATCCAATGTACTCATTATAATATGTGATAATACACCATTATAAAATATTAACTTTTGAATAATAAACTTATTATTATATATTATTGTATATTTTTCAAAACTTTTCATGTGTATTTTACAGTTCTTTAAATGGTTTAATTAGATAAGTTTAGATGAGGCAAATGCAGATTTAAAAACTGAGAAACCATTAACAGTTACCAAAAACAATCAGTCAGGTATGGGAAAGAAAGAACTAAATGTGATTTCTAGAAATAAAAAATAAAATATTTGAAGTGGAGAAGTTAGTGGTTATGTCAACCACTGATGTCTCTGCCAACAGCAGATTAATATACTGCTAGACAGATGATCATGATGTCTACCTGTGTTGTGCCTACAGATAATATCCAGAGTATAGCAGAAATGGTCAGAGAGATGCCAGAGGAAAAAAAAGAGAGGCTAAGAGGTGGAAGTCAAGTGTACCTTTTCCAGAATAAGAAAGTGGATAGAATGGAAGACAAACAACAATCCAAGAGACAATGTCAGATTGTTCCAGAACTAAAACATAAAACAGACATCCCCCAAAAAATCAGAGAAAGGAAGCTCAACCTATGTCTAGTAGCCCAAGTAAAAGAAATATACGCCCAAGCACGCTTCAGTGAAACTGCAGAATCCAAACAGTGGAGCCTCTTACAAAAATGTGTAAGGAAAAGTAGTCTTTTACGAAGGAACAACAGCGGAATGTAGCAAACTTTTCAGTGAGAACAAAAGTGAGACATTACCAGAATCATAGGAAATGTTTGCCATATGCAGACCAACACAGTCAAATTTGTTAGTGATATATTCACAACGTGACTCAAGAAAGTCTGAGATGTAAGGAGAAATGGGGAGCAAAGAAAATGGTTAAATGGGGAACATTTTTGCCAGCTATTCCTCTGACAGAAGAGTAACAGCAAGAATAGATAAAAAAAATTCAAAAAAGTAGGATCCCCAAAATAAAAGACAAAATGGGCACCCAGAATGAATAGACACTTCTCAGAAGAAGTACAAATGCCCAATAAAAACATGAGAAAATGTTCATCACTGATGGCCATCACAGAAATGCATGCTCAAACTACACTGAAATACCATTTTACCCCAGAAAAAATGGCTGTCATCAAAAAATTGAGTAACAACAAATTCTAGTGAGGATGTGCGGACAAAGGAACTCTACTACGTTATTGGTGAGAACGTAAACTAGTACAACAACCATGGAAATTAGTGTAGAGACTCCTCAAAAAACTGAAAATAGAAATTACATTTGACCCACGGTGGTGAATTAACTAACGGTCAACTTGTAACACCCAGCTGAACCAAATCAGCGTGGTTCTGGGTGTGGAAGGCCCATCTGAGGGCTTTTATACCAGTGGCATAAAAGCAGAATTGACGGGGAGGATGGTGTGCTGCTGATTCTTCTGGACAAGCTTGTCACACTGGCTTTCTTGATATGAACTCAGCTGTTCTCATCCTCGGAGGAGCTCGGGACCTCACTGCCACTGAAGATGGCTGCGGTTCTCTTTGGGGGAGCTCAGGTCCTCATACTGAGCGTCACCTCCTGGCTCCAGTGCAGATCCCTCCGCCTGCTGGCACAGATCCCTCCGCCTGCTGGCGCAGATCCTTCATCCCGCTGGCACAGACTTTTTGCCTTCCACCACCGACCTTGGGGCCTTCCCAGTGCAGATCCTTGATACAGACTTGCTTGTGACATTGTCATGAGCCCTAAGTCTGCAGCTGGACTTGTGCAGGACATTGTCATGGGATCCAGGCCCTCCACTGGACTCTGTGGGATTGTAGTGTGTGGACAGATCTCTTACATTCCCCTGCATTTGACTTTTTGGGTGAATATTACAAAACAATCCTATAAATTATGTGTCCTGTATTAAATCTATACCCTTGTTACCCTTGACTATAATACTCAGCTCTCTTTAGGTATTTTTCCAAAAGGGTTAGAATAGTCATATTACTGGGGTACATGAATATCTGTGTTTATAGAAACATAACTTATAATATCTAGATCTTGGAAACATCACACATGTCTATCAACAGACAAACAAGGAGCACATGGTCATCATACACCATTGAGTACTATGCAGCCATAAAGAAACACAAAGAACAAAATAGAAGACATAGGGCAAAGTTCATATACTTCCCAAACTCTAAATTCCATTATTTCAAAAATACCTCAATATATACATTAATTGGTTTCACTCGTACTACTAGTTTTAGTTCATTGAAAAGAAAATTTTGTTTTTAATGTTTCTTGTTTTGTAAGAATCTTTTGGTTTATGTCTTGTACTCTAACTACTTTAAAGATAACGATACATAGTGTAATAATCATGGCTATTTTTTATTATTTAATTATGAAAGTTTATTTTTTGGTAAGAATTATAAAATAAAGAAGAAATGATCATCATATATAAACTGAATAAATATTTGCACAAAACCATTAAAATACAGTATCTGTTTCTTCTACTATATTCTCTTCCTATTAAAGACAGTAAATGGTCAATGATCTTAACATTAGAACACAAAAAATCTGCTGGAAGATGAAACAAGTGAAACTCTTGAAGACATAGATCTAGGCAAGGAGTTTTTCAATAAAGCCCCACTTGCAGAAGAAATAATATCAATAATCAACAAATGGGTTCTCATCAAATTAAGAAGCTTTTGCACAGCAAAAGAAACCACCAACAAAAGACACCACCAGCACACACAAATTAAAGAATACAGAAAATTTTTTTTTGCCAGTCACTTCTCAAAAAAGGACTCATAGTGAGCATATGTAAAGAACTCAGAAAAATTAGACCCTCCAGATTTAAAAACCCAATTAAAAATGGGTGCTTCTCAAAGGAAGAAATACAAATAGCTAATAAACATGTTTTAAAATGTTCAACCTTGCTAGCCATTCAAGAAATGCATATTAAAATAACAAAAATTCAATCTCACTCCAGAAAGAATGGCTACCTTCAAGAAATCAATAACAAATGCTGGGGAGGCTGTGGGGAGAAAGGAACCTTTCTCCATTTATGGTGGGAGTGTAAACTGATACAACCACTAAGGAAATAAGCATGATAGTTCTCAAAATATAAAAGTAGAAATTTTATTTGAGCCATCTATTCCTCTTCTAGGTGTCTTACCCATAGAGTTAAAGACATCATATTATAGTGATAAATGCACATCCATGTTTATTGCAAAATAATTCATAATAGCTAAGTTTTGGAGACTGTCTATATGTCCATTAACAAATGAATGGATTAAGAAAATGTAATATTTGTACAAAGTGGAGTACCACTCTACCATAAAGAAGGATAAACTGAAGGCTTTTGTAGGAAAATGAATGCATCTTGAGACCATAATGTTAGGTGAAACAATTCAGACATACAAGATTAAATATTGTATGATTACTCTTATATGAAAAACTCAATCAATCCATATATAAAGTACAAAATAAAAGACAAATAATAGGAAAAACGGGAGAAGAGAAATGTATTATAATCCAGCACAGACACTCTCTAAAACTGTACCTTGACTTCATACAACAGTCTTACATGTTTTATACTTTCTTTGGCCTATTCATTTTTCAATCTATATATATGATAATTAACTTCACAAGGTCTTATAAATCAATGAATCTGTAGTTGAAAGAATAAAAGGGTGGTGGAAAGAAGGAGGTAACAAGAATTGAAATGTGTTATATGTATGTACTCATTCCTCACAGTGAACGTAATCAATATGTATTGCAAACATGTACTAATAAAAGGCAAAAAATGCATATGATGTCTACATTGTTGGGTTATGATGTTGGGTTAAGAGCCAGCAAAGAATTAACACAGTTTAAGAAATAACAGAGTAGCAAGGAAACAGGAAATAATAAGAAAAAGCCAAGCTGAGTAAATCAACACATTTATTAGACTTAAAATAAGATGCAATGGTAAAGTCTAAATATATCAGTAATCAGGATAATTGTTAATGACTCCATTTGCTAGTTCAAAAAGAGTACCAGATTTCTTGTAGAATATGCCACACTATGTTACTTGCAAGATGTAAATCTAAAAAAAGCTGGACAATGTTAAATATTAAATAATATAAAAGATACATGATTATTAAATAGGACAAAGAAACCAAAGGAAATATCTCAAATTAGTGAAAAACAAATGTTAAGACAAAAAAGTCATAGGATTAATCAGGAAGTAACCAAATATTTGGGTAAACAGCTTTGAAGTTTTGAGCTATGCTGTCTGATTTCAATTCCTAGTTCTAAAATTCATACATTTTGCGATCTTGTTAGTTAAGCCCTTTCTTACTTATTTGCAAAACGAGAACTGTTCAGGTAGTTACTGTGGTGAGGCTGTGCTCTACCTCAAACCCTTAGAACCATGCTTAGGAAGCAATAAAGTTACATATGTGCCTTTTAAAAGGAATAAGAGAAGAACCCAGGCTGCCTTTCCAGGAGCCGCGCACAGCATGCTGGGCCCAGGAAGGAAGAAGCCAGTTCGCTCTTCCCGTGAGTCGGCAGAGGCCATGCTGGGTCTGGGAGGAGCACATCCAGCAGCTAGTTCAGCTTCCCCTAGGCGGTGCAAGGAGGAGAGAAACCCCGTCTCCTTCACCATGAGCTTACTGGTGTGTGCAGGCTGAGAATCAAGGACAGCCCCCCTCCCCTGTCAAGCAGCTGGCTGGTTTGGAGGACAGGCTGAGGTGACAGCATCTGAGGAGCAAAAACAACTAAATGCTTGTACTGTTTGATTGACTTTGCCGTACTAGGGCCGGTAGTCTGAACATCTACTGGGAGGTGGACCGCTTTCCATCTTGTTTTTGGAATCCAATATTGTTCTCACCATTTTGTTCTGTTCCAATTTATTGTTTTGTTTCATTCAATGTTCTGTTTTGATTTTTTAAATTGTTTTGTTTTATTTGATTTTACTGTATCAGAAGGAATGGACAATTATTGTGAAGATAGCAAGATATATTATGGTAGCTACTGTTGATTTCTTACTGTCCTGCTTTGAAGTTCTGAAATTCTGTACCACTTTTGCTGCTTTGCTTTGATTGGCTTTATTTTGTTTTGCATTGTTGGGTTTTATTTTCTTTAAAATTAAAAAAATAAATAAATGAAAGTAATATGATATTAGTAAAGTGATTTGATTAATGTATAATTCTTACTTTAGAAGGATTCTCAAGTAGTTCTGCATGAGGAGTTAGAGTAATACAGAAAAACCAACCATTTTTTCTTTCCATTTTATCTTCTAAAAATGGCATAATGTTCAAACAGCTGACAAGAACATGTTGCATAGGAAATAATAATCTGAGCAGCCAAGGGTTGACTAGTAGAATATTGGAATATGATGTGAAATATTCAGGAGATGAATTTCAGTATAAGTCATTTTAGAGACTTCACTTTTTTATAGAGATATTTAAAAACACATTACCAAGAAAAGGTCAAATTTGGAGTTAGTATTTCTCCATCTATATTACTGGATGACATAATTGGGTGTCCAGGTAAGACAGAAATCTTGCTCTTCTAATGGTTTTAACATAGACTTACAGTTACTAAGACCAACGTTAATCAATATATTCCACAAAAACAAAATAAGACTAATAGCACTTTGTTGGTTAAAAGAATGTGAATAACATTGACCTCCCTTTTAAAAAGGGCTATTTGTTGCCTGAATGAAAGGAAACAATTAAACACTGTCTTTAAAAGTGACATGTTAAATTCACAGTTAAACATCTGCTGTGAGTTCAGGGTTTGCTGGAACTTTTGAGGGGTGTCCAAGGGACCCATATTTTCCTGTTACAGGGAGTTAATATGCTCACAGTGACAATTCCATGTGATCTATTTCTGTTTCTTCTCCATCTTTTCTAAAGATGAAGGTACTCAGCTGTTCAGTCTTTGTCACTAAATAAAGTTTAAAGAAGCCAGAAGATCCATTTCTGAGAATAGTGACATTGTAAAATCAAAGACTTTTTCTGCATCCCAAAGTTAAAAAAAAAGAAGACATCAAGTATTCAAGCTAAGTGTCCCTTTTGTGCCCTCAGTAGTGTTAACACAAACTATTGAAATCACTCAGAAATTATCATCCACTTACAGATGGCTTCTGAGTTGTGAAAGAGATTGGGGACATCTGTCCCAAATATACACAGACAAACATCTTGTTTTTGCTTTTAAGAAACTTACTGGGCTGAGTGAAAGTTTGTTCATTGTCATGCTGGCAACAATTTCAGTTCTTATGGGAACGAAAACTAAAGAAAACAGGTGGCCAGCACTGATTTTAGCACCCATGTGTTTTGGTGTTAAACACTCTGAAAACTAGTGATGTGCCTTTTTGGGTAATGTCACCTGTTGGGATTTGGATGGCGCCATGACCCTTTTCTCACAAAAATGTACTTGGACAACACATAGTATCTATCTGTGGTGTACTCTTTCAAAGATTCCTTTAGTCTCTGCTATCCATTCGTCTCTCTCTAGGAACCCTTGAGCAGTATGATCTTCCCTTGCAGTGTCTGACAACTTCCTTCGGGATAAGCTCTGCTATGTTGCCTACTGTCATGTGGTGTATGACCAAACTGCCATATTTTCCTAGTACTTCTTCATCATCCTCTTCACTTTTTTGTTCAAAATGATATCATTACTTCTTATATTTGAAATCCAGTCCATAATGTTTTCTGTTCTTAAAAAGAAAGGGCCCTGGAGATAATATTAAGGCATCTTCGCGTAATCACCATGTATCTTCTCCAACTGTCGACAAGTGAACTTTCTTCAGGTTTAGCTCTTCTTTCAGTAACTTTTGTTTTAAACCTGTGTTTCTTTCCTTGCAGACTACTTCTAAGTATTGAAGAGGCTTCTTTTTGTTTTAGAACAATGCTTGCTATTCATGGATTTTCTATTCTTTTTTCTCTCCCCAAAGATATGCTCTAAAACACAGGCCTGGTCTTAGTTGTGATTGTACCCACCTTTTCCAGCTCATCTCAGCGGCTGAAATGCTCCTGGTATTCTTTAATTTCCCAGGGGTGCAGACTTTACAGGAGGTCAGTAAAACATCCAGTTGCATTGGTGGTGAGGTCAGTCCCTCCCCAACACATAGCAGTAGGATGCTTTTCACCTCTACCCAGCATCTGATGTGCGTGAGTCCTACCAATCCTTGAAGTGATAATATATGGGCCTCTACGGAAGTGACTTGTGATATCAATTTCTACCCCTCTTCTCAAAATAGCCATCAGGATTTCATCTAGTCAATCAAAACTTTCAGGAATAATAATGACCCCCCACCTGAATCTGCATCTAACATGGCTTTTTCACAAGGAAAGGTGTGATACCAGCTCCCATAGTGAGAAAAATGGCCTTTTGTCCCGTGCATTTTAGCAACTGTAGGTTGTTAACCCTAAGAATCCCAAACATTAGGAAAACAAAGAAGAAGCAAACAGAAGGATTTTAAGGCCATAGTCAGACATCTAAAATGCAATATTCTGGGGTCATTTAAATGTCTGAAGAGATCTGGAGCAATTCACACCTATGTCCTAGGATTAATCCACTGAGAAACCAAGGTCATTACAAGTCTCATTTTATTATAGATTGTTTGATAGCTGGCAAATCAGAACTAAAGAAAAGTGGATCTTCTTAAACTATTGTAAGAATCAAAAACCGTTGAAACTCTCTTTAGGCCAGTATGGTCCTTCTCAAATATCCCACTTGGGTTAAAAGCATGTTATATAATCATTGTGGCTACCTTTATGTATGTACTCATATTTCAAATAGAAGCAATTTGTAGTGGGACATATAATTAACAAATTCACTTGGATTACTTTTCCAGTACTAGTAAACATAAGTAAGAATGGCTGTTATGAAGTTAATTAGAACAGAAGGACTACAAACATGCTTAAAGGTAAATATAAAATATAAAATTTTAAGGTTAACTCTAACCTACTAATATCTAGCTAAATTGTTTGTGATATTGTAACACATAAGCCCTAACAATGGAGTAAAAGTATACTAACTCAACTTTTCAAAAACACTAGAAATATCAATTTAAACATGAATTTTCCTGAGTTTTCTATGGCATTTATTTAAAATAATCATATGAATATGGCACTGGTCATCACGATTCTTCTACCGACAAACACAAAATCACTCCAAGGACCCTATTTTACATTTCCTCTTTCAATTTTTGGTCCACTTTACTGACACTTAAAAACAAAAATCACCTTGTAACTTTAGACTGACTATAAAAAATTCCTTGTATTTTAAAATTTTTTATAGTTTTCTGCTTTTCTTTATCTGAACTTGAAAGAAAGTTAAAAACTGGGGAAAATGTAACCTTATAAAAACGGCCTAGCTCCTGTCAGTACGAAGTCCGATGTTATATTTTATTCCGTAGTAAATGAAATAAGTTCATACAGTATCCAATGTGTTTCCAAATGGGGAGCCAAAACGTGCATAAACTCTGTGTTGCCAAGAAATTTTCTGCCATGGCTTCCCTTGTTGATAGAGGGTCTAAGCGAAGGCCCCGGAGGAGAAGGGAAGCACATCTTTACAACAGCCCTCTTGGCAACAGAAGAAAGTGCCGTATTGTTCTTCACACAAACCCTCCCCATTAGAGCTCAAGATGTTCTTTTCCTTCTAATCCTCATTTGTACCCCTTAGCCATTTGTTTAGAATTAAATTAACTGCAATTTGGAAAATGCGTATGAAAGGTAGTGCATTGAGTAGGCATCACATGTTTCCTGAATGGTGGCTGTTCGGCCTCTTTCACGGCCTTTCACGGCGCTTGAAAGGGTGTAGTGTGTGAATTGTTGGACTGTCACTCCATGGAGAAGCCTGGCAGACAGCATTACCATGGAAACAGCAGGAAAAAGACAATTAACAAAATGCTTCTGATTTTTTTCTTTCTATTTCTTTTTCTACTCTTTGGACATAAGGAGAAACTCCCCCTTTAAAAAGTACATTTACACATACCCACATACCCAAATGCATACACTGGAAATTCAATATTTGAATTTCTCACTAAATTGGATTCTTCTAGGCATGACATCAGTGGATTAAAAAAATTATACATCCAATATAAAATATTTATAAATGGATCTCTCAATTTATTCCTCCCTTCCCCCTCCACTTTTTGTTCTTTTCAGACATTGAAAGAATTCTTTGGAAATATTCTTAGGTAAACGACTGTTAATGAGCAGAGCCTGTGATTTTAACCCTGGAACATTCATTGGACTTTTAATTAGTCCTTCTTGCCGTCACTCCTGTGACAGAAACACAATGTGAACCCGAGAGCTTAAACCAAAAGGAGACTCCTCAGATTTCTCAAACTTAGTCAGAAAAAGTTGGGTCTGCACGGCTCCTACTGTTAGAATTTCTGAATAAACGGTTAACATGAGCTTAAGGAGAAATGTTTGATGTCACCATTAATTCTAGAAATATATTGCAATACAAAATTTGTCAGACTTTGACTGCCTCTAAAAGGAGTATTTATAAATAAAGGGAATAATTGTACATTGTAAGTATCATAATTAAAGTGAAATACAAGCAGAGACCTACTGAACCTACGTGTCAAATACTCCATTGAAGTGAAACATTGTGCTTTGCAGATAAATACTCTTAAGTGCAGAGATACTTGGGAGAGAAAAATCAAGTTGTCTTTGAATATTGTATTTAAAATTTGTTGTCTTTCCCCAACTTTAGGGAAAAATACAATTCTATAGGAGACCTGGGTCAAAAAGCGACCTTGAGCTTGCTCGGATTTTAGACTTTTTAAAAAAAGTTTTCAATAAGAATGAAATGTTATGTACCTGTTACTTTGTGGATTACTTTTTGGCATTCCTAGAATCCTAAACAAGCCTCCAGAAATTGTTCTTAAAAATCCCCCAGAAAGGCCTACCCAGTGTTGTGTTATGTTTTCTTTTACCTTGCCCCAACATTCTTTGACCTACTCAGAGAATTCTGTTCTTTTCTAGGCTTTTTCCCTCTACTTTGACAATAATAATTATAAAAAGAGCTCATTGGTATAAAATCATGGGAAGTATTTTCAGCTAAGGAAATAATTTTTTTTTTTTTTTGGTACCAGGGATCAAACTCACGACTTTGTGCTTGCCAAGCAGAAACTTAGTCCACTGAGCTAAATCCCCAGCAAGAAAACAATTTTAAATTTTAGAATCTGTGAGATTAAAAAGAACCTATTAATTTCTGCTAAAATATTTAGAATATACTTTATCCTGTTTGGACAGATAATTTTTGTTATGAAATAAAACTAAAAGAGAGCCTTAGAAAATTGGGAGGTACCTTGGCTTGGCTATTCCGGTACTGTTGAAGGGTATTAGACATTTATACTATAAAAAAAACTAAAGAAAATATTGGCACATTAGGCAGTATTTTAGAAAAAAGGATATGTGAAACTCTGAAAAATATGTAAGGTTTTGAACTGAAGTCAAGTAAAACTTGTGATTTTTATTAGGAGGAAATCACAAACTCTTTAAAAATTTTTAAATTCTCTAATCCTGTTTAGTTCTAGGATAGTTATGTTTAACATTTCATAAATTATGTCTTTGGAGATGAACACAAATTTCTAGAGAATTTCTTATAAGGTATATGAGAAATTAGCTATTTTTAATTTATCATGCAGTGTTCTAAAGAAGTTGAAACCTAAAATTGTGGGAGGAGAAATTGACATGACTCACCTAGCTTTATTATGACATATATTTCATTAGTAAAAACTCTGATACTATTGATAGCTATAGAAAGGCACATCTTTAGTAATGGTCAACAGATAAATTTGGGATTTAAACCTTTGTGCTTTATTAGCTTCATGGACACCTGTGTTGATAGCACCCCCTAGTGTCCAATCAGAGTCGGGCCCTAGGTAAGCACCCTAAGACCACAGGCTTAGTACATGTATCTCGTTGGTCACCTTGACAAAACAGAGATCTAACCCATTCATCACAAAAACTTTAATATGCTTAGTTTCTTGTTCCAGATTTTCCTCCTTCAAGTAAATTTCAAGGTTGTTTTGGTTATGGATTTACATGTTTCTAAAGCTGGCTAATGGCGGCCACCTGAGGCAAGCAGGTCACAAGACTTTTCCTTCAGCACTGCTCTTTTAGGTTTTGCTCTCTACAGTGGTGTCTAATTGTATGCAGTGCTATACTTTCATACAGAAGGATTTAACACATTTAATATACATATTAAGTCATATGGAGTTATATCAATTATCTGATAGAGGTTAGCGGACATTCAATTTTCAATACCAAAAGTAATATCTACCAGGAATACATGTTAGAAATATTTCTGCATGCAGGGCTTTAATTCTGGGATAAGGAAGAACAGGAAGGTAGACACAGCTATGGTCTTGCAAGCAGATAGCAATTATTTAATACCACACTGTCAGTGGTAAAGCTACTGTATTATACCCTACGTCTTAGATGTAGGTAGTAGTTCACAGTGTTCTCTATAAAGGCTTGCTGGTGAAATGATGTTTCATACTCTTTATTAACTTAAATACATTATTTTTCCTAAAAACCTAGAGAATTATAATATAATTTGCTTCTGAAATGATATACCAATTGTTCCATTACTTTTCAGTTCCAGCCTCTTCTACATATTACACATTTATTTAGATGCTTGGGTACAAATAAATTATTCCGTAAGTGCTATTCACTCCAGAATGCTATATTACTTTAAAGTCAGCCATTCATAATTCCCTTCCATTTCCTTTAGTCTTTCTATGGTTTAAACTATGCACACCTTCACTCTTTTAAACTGTTTGATTTGCATTATTAAGATAATTGCCGTTTCACCAAACTCCACTTTTTTCTTTGTTGGTACTCTTCAATCTAACATATTTGTGTTCAAATATCTCTTTTTTTTTAACATGGCAAAGTCTAATTCCACTAAGTTTAGAAAGTTTTTGTTCATTTCATTACAGATTATCTATAAGCAGCACAGATAAATGCTTTACAGGACAAAATGTTTAAGTTTTGAAGAGAAAGAAAATAAAATGAAAGTCAAGCCTCAATCAATTAAATAGAATTTCTTTAATGATACTAACATTATCCCAAGATTTTGAAGAACTCTCCAGAAGGAAATAAGACATAGCAAAATGTTACACAAACAGAAATCACATCCTTAAATCTGAGTCCTGAAATTTAAAGTCCTCACTGTGTCAAGCATTTTTCAAGTGGCAGTAACTCCTCTACCACACACAATATAATTCTACATAAGTATGTCTTATTTATTTTAATGTGTTTGGTTATGCATGGAAAACGCTATCTTAACCCATATCCTAACACAGTGTTACGCATATACATACTAACATTATTCTCATATAGGCCATTTTCATGCATTTTGGCACATAATGAGGGACAATATTCTTTTCAGATGTTATGAATACAAGTTGAATTACCACTTTTTATTGCATTTTTTGCCTTTTCACTGTTTTTGCCAACTTCACAGAGAATATTGAGCCTTTTGTGTGTGTGTGTGTGTGTGTGTGTGTGTGTGTGTGTGTGTGTTGGGGATTGAACTCGACCTTGTGCTTGCCGGGCAGGCTCTTATGCCGCTGAGATAAAACCCCAGCCCTAGCCTTCTACATGAAATGTAGGGTCTCTAATTTGTCTACCTCCACACTATACCTTTAGTGCCAGTCCATTCCCATCCCTCTCTGCAACTCCAACCCAGAGGTAACTGACTTCTTACTTTCAAAGCTTTGTATTGTTTGTTTAAGGGTTGCACGCCTTGCTTTTTGATCTGTTCCTGGCTTCTGCGCCTCTACTTTTTCCCCTCTAAGTGGGAAGGCTTTGCAGCCAAGAGTGGGCCCAGTGGGTCCAAAAGAACCAGTCCCCAAGCATTTTCTAATCATTGTCACAATGTCAGCATTCTAAAGAATGCCCTGATTCATAGACGAGAAGATCGCTGTAGCCATTGCATACCTTGTTCTTCCCTTTCCTTCAGGAAAATTTCATTTCAGAACTTGTCCTTTCTTGACACTATCTTACATGGTTTACTTTGGGTTATTGGATGAGCTTGATTTAGGAGGTTGGCTTTGGTATGTTAGCCCTTCCCGCAGAAACTAATCCTGGTATAAGCTAAGGGAGTAAGAAATACATGTAATAAACCCTTAGTGATTCCACTGTGGTTCACTCCAAGAATCTTCCAGAATATGGAAATAGTTACAGAGTGAGGGAGACGTTTACCAATTTGTTACAGATGGATTTTTTTGCTCGATGCCTGTTCATCAGAATGATTTTCTTAAGGAAAAAAAGGGCTGTACTATTCATCCTCTGTTGAAATCTAACAACCCTAAGGCCAATGAAACTCCTTTTCATGTACACTTGACCAAATATGGCTTAACTCCCAACTGCTGTATGGCAGATTATTATTTACTTTCATCTAATAAAAATGGTGTTTCCCCCCCTAAAAAATTTGTAAAGAAAGAGAAATGCAAAGGTATAGTTGGTTAGGCATCCTGGAAATCTGACCCATTTCATGAGGCCAACTTTCAAGCAACACTGGCGTTTGGTGAAAAATGCTGGAACACTTCAGAACTCGGTCATGGAAGCATTTTTATTCTCGACAGCTATGATCATCTGGTTTACGACCCCCTCTCACACACACATTTTTGAAGTTATCCCTTTTGTTTCCAACGCTTCCACGTTCCATCGCATGATACTACTTTTAGGGGTGCCAAGAACAACAAAGGGTGGATCCTTTTGCAATACATCCAATGACCTTGGAGTCCCTTTTTATTATGTCTTGAAGACTAACACATATTCTCTTCAGTAACTGATGCTTACAGTGTATCCTTGCTTGAAATCTCGCACATGTGTCCCCCTAGCTGGGATCAATATGTTCCCTAGTTTCCCAAGGTTAGTCTGATAATAACTAGGAGACCCTCCCTACCTTCAGGGAGGGTCATTGCAGAAGTTGAACCCATGCAGGTACACCTGCATTTAATTCCAATTTATAATTTTCCCTGATCTCTAATTTGTTTAAACAGGCTAGACCAAAGTATGTACACTAGAAGATGATGCTTATAAAAATGAGCAATAGGAAATTTAGGATAATTGTCTTTTGCAAGGAAGTATAATCTGACCAAAAGAACAATAGCATTGGAATACACAAATCTGTGTTCATTCCAAGCTGTGAATGTTGTTTGTGTGATCTTAGACAGTTATCGTTTTTTCATCTCTGAACTTTAGTTTCTCATGTGCAATACTGAAGACTAAACAGATTTAAATATTTGCAAAACTGTAGAATAAGCAACATAAATAGTTCTATGAATGGCTCATAAGTGGACCTAAATAAATTGAAGTTGTTACTTTTACTGTCATGTACCACAGGTTTTTTTTTTTACATCATAATTGTCAAGAATTTAGTGGCATGATATCCACAGCTTTTAACAAATTTGTGTTAAGGTAAGATAGTTTCCTATTACTCTAGATTTCACTGGAGAAAGTTATTATCTTTTAGGTATTATTCTATGAAGGCTCCTGAAAAAGTGATATGTTAATAGTTGTTTCAATAAAAGAAGAAACAATAAATCAAGCAGTTATGCTAAAATTTGAGAGAGGCTCAGAGCTAGAATTTTAAAATCATATATATTAAAGAAAATTTTAGGTGTTAAAAAGTGATTGTTTTGCATTTATGTATTAATACAAAGAAAATTATTGTTAATATCAGCAAATTGGGATTTTAAGTGTATGAATTAGCAGGGCTGACCTGCTGTTGAGATATTGGATTGGGTTCTATGAATGCAATTTATATAACATTCTACTGCTCTGTTTAACAGAATGATGAGTTCTGCCTGTTACCAATATCAAGTTTTTTCTATGGGTTTTCTTATTTAATATGTACATCCTTACCATGTTAACTTTGCTTCCCTTGTCTTTCTATTCTTCTCTGGGATTTGTCTGTGGCAATTCTTCTTTTTCTTGCTAAACACCAACTTTTAAAGTTTAACATAAAAGATGGAAGTAGAATTGAAGGAACATAAGAAGGAGAGGGTTTAAAGTTTCAGTATCAGGCATTATTAATTAAGTGTGGCTTGGGAAAGCTACATGAATAAATTTATGTTTTCTCAATGGCAAATAAATTAGTTGAAAATATACAGATTTCTCTGAATGTTTTTTACATTAATTCTCGCAGTTTGTTCCATGAATTCATATTTAAATAAATTTGACAATATTGCATAGTACAAGCCTACTTAGAGATTTGTACCTTCTCTTATCCACATTAAAGTTTCTTGGGAGATGGCTGTCAAGCAGCTGTGCTTAGTTGACTACCTGTTACCATTCTGGGCCCTGATGTGGTTAGAGGAATATTATCCGCATATGAACTGTTAAAAGGCTTTTTAAACTAATAGTTTTCTACTTATAGACATATAAAGACAGCACCTAGTTCCCTGTTTCCTCTGTTGCTGGTACTGTTCCATTTGTTACCACTGCCATTCAGACTTTCTCAGCTAGTATCTATATCCCTTTCTTGTTCCAGTACCCCATCTGGGGTCCCTAACTGCATAATCATCATGCCTTCTTAGGCTCCTCTGGACTGTAGAGGTTTCTTAGACTTTCCTAGATTTTGATGACCTTGAGACTTTTGAGGAAAATGGATCAGGGATTTTATAAAATGACATTCTACTCAGATATGTTGGTTTTGTTTTCTTTTCTTAAATTTTAAAATTTATTTTAAAGAAGATAAAACAGAAGAAAATCAAACAAAACAAATCAGTATAAGAGATACAGGCTAAAAACATTACAAAATCAACAATAGTTACCATAATGCCTTTTGATGTCTTCAAAATAGCTGCAGATAACATTGGACAAAGTAAAAATCAAACAGAACAGAATAGAAAAAAACAATTAAAAAAAGACAGTGGGGCTGTCTTTTTATGCTCAGTGGCATAAGTGCCTGCCTTGCAAGCATGCAGTCATGAGTTTGATCCTCTGTACTGATAAAAAAACAAACCAAGCAAACAAAAAAAACGAGACAGTGAATGCAATAAAGGACTTCAAAACAAGCCAACAGTAAATCCAAAATGGCTACCATAGTATATCTTGCTATGTTTAAAATAGCTGCTCCTGCCCTTGGATTTAACACAATCAAACAAAACAAAAGAGAATAAAACCCAACCCAACAAAACAATGGAAATGATATAGGGCCTCAACACAAGACCATAGGGAATCAACAGTGGCTGCAACCCTCAAAAGGAGATGCCCCCTAGATGTCATACTGCGTACTGCTGTCCTCTGAACTATGATCAGACCACTGGCCCTAGACCTGAAAGGTCAGTGAATCACCAAAGCACCACAGGCGTCCAATTGCTTTTCACACCCATAGCTCTCATCACTGCCTGTGTATCTCCAGATAAGCCTGTCGCTTACCGCGAGGGTAGAGGGTGGGGGTGGGTGCTGTGGGATGGTACTTCTTGTTTGCCAGCCTGTGCACTGGAAGGGGCTGGGGTCTGTCTGATCCACTCTGGCCAGGCTCTGCGCATGGCGCTGGTTCCAAGGCTGGGTTTGCTCCTTGATGTGTCCTTTGTTCCCTCTTCCCCTAGTCCATGAATGGCGCTGACTCACGGGAAGGGGCTAGGGTGGTTTTCTTTTCATCATGATAAAATTTCGGTTTGGATTTGGGGAGGGAGAATGCACAGATGAAGTTTTCTTCTCAAATCATCGAATGAGGGAGAGACACTTGTCAACATGGCTCACCTTGGTCACACCAGAAGATAATTTGTGTCATGTTTCTTCATCATAAAGTGGTTATTTGTATTTGTAGAATCAGTTATTCCTCCAAGAAGCTCTGGTTCCTTTGACTGCAGTGTTAGAAACCAAGACTGGATGTTGAATATGGTCATTGCTACTGGAATGTCATTAGTTTTAGACCTTCTCTGCGTAGAGAACAGGAAACAGGTGTGTATATACTAAGCTCTGTACACACATATACATATGAGGACTCATAAGCATAACCATCAGTATTTATTTAGTATTAGTGACTTCACACTTATGTGTCTAATTAATTCTGTAGCTACAGAGATTTATTCAGGGATCATCCTCTTATTTATGTTTCACCTTCTACTCCAACAGTGAGAAATCAGCTCCTGTCACTGCTACTCAGTGGTTCAGTCCTGATACAGTTTTGTTATATATCAGTATCAACATTGCTATGTCCTCCCCTAGGAAACAACTTTTCTAATCAGAGAGCATGGTTTGTTAGAAGATTCTTCTTGCTTTTATTTCCCCCACATTTATCCATTTTCAAAGATACTTAGGTTAACGAACTCCTTTTCCCAACATCCACTTCAGTGAGATTGCTTCATACATTTGTTAGACTAATTATCTCATTCTGTAGTTCCACTGATATCTACATTTTTGTTATGGTTTACATTTGCATATGTCAAGTTTTACTTTTTTGCAACCTTTTAAATTTTAAGTAAATGAATAGTTTCTATAATAAGAGCATCACACAGAATATTTTCAACAACCCAAGAAATGCCCCCACCCTGAATCTCTTCCTTTTTAGTGTCTATAGTATTCTCTTAAGTGGATTTACCACAGCTTTTAATCTACTCATCTAAGGTAAGATATATTGTTTGTTTTCAGCTATTGGCAATTATGAATAAAATTACTATATACATTCAAGTGCAGACTTTGGAAGAGAACTTACCAAGTAAAAAGCAGTTTTAAAAAACCCTCAAAAATAGAAAATCTTATAAAGTAAGGATAAAGCAAAAAAATAAATTTTTGTACAGCAGTACAATCTGTTTATATTTTAAACTGTTACGGAAAGAGTCAAAATGAACTCAACTTGATATCTAAGAGAATTATGGCTATTAAGAGATGCAGACCATTTTCACTGAAAGGAAGAAAGAGGAGAAAAGACCAAGTGATATAGTTCTAAGTTTCATTTTTTGTTTTATTATAAAGACCATAAAATCCTAAGAGTGTGCTTTGTGCAATAGTTTCAATAAGCTGCAATTAATTTATTATTGAATAAATAAAATTAAAAATACATTTGGTATATTTAACTGCACAGTGTATATAAAGTGTAGCACACTGTCCTGTCTCTTCCTGGGACTTGCTCCTAATTCACTCACTCCCCAGAACAACTGTGCACCCACTAACTCTGCTGCAAATGCCATTTGTGGTGCCCTACACAGGGACATGGTATGTTTTCTTTTATACTGTATTTTACATTCCTTTTCTACACTTAGATACACAATACTTATCATGGTGATAAAGTTTCCCACAGTAGTAAGTACAGCAAAATACTACACATTTTAACGTAGGAGCAATAGACTGTACGATACAGCCTTGGTGCTCAGCATGGCATGGAGTAAAAATAAGGAAACTGAAAAACTTCCACTTATTCTTCTCTTTCCCTCTTTACTTTTTAAACTGTGCATCCGAGTGTCAGACAGACCTATATAAATTTCCCTCTTTGAAGAATTTCTTTTAATATTTCTTACAACACACATTTTATGACAATGTATGCTTTAACTTTGTTTTTCTGAGAAAGTTATTTCTTTTTCACTGTTCAAGAATGATTTTCATGACATCTAAGTTTGTTGTTTGCTTTCCCTAGAGTAATAGAGTGTTGGTCATGTTTTCAGATGCTTACTTTCCATAGTTATATTTTCTTTGGTAAAATATCTATTTAGCTGTTTTTCCTACTTTAAAATGAAGTTTTAATTGCTAAGTTTGAACAATTTCTAATAAGCTTTGGCTAACAGTCCTTTTTCAGACATATCTTTTGGAAACATTTTCTCCACCTGTGACTCACTTTCATAATCTTTTAAGTGTCTTTCTGAGATCAGAAGTTTTAATTTTAATCATAAAATCCATTTTAATGATGTTTTAATGAATCACACCTTTGGGGTGATATCTAAAAAAGATATCAATAAATCCTAAGTCCTCTAGGTTTTTCTCTTAGGGTCTATTCTTGGAGTTTAATGTTCTCATGTTTCACATAAAAGTGTATGATCATTTTGAGTTAACTTGTGGAAAAAATGTAAATCCTCTGTTTAGATTCCTTTTCTTTTTCTGTGTGATTTCCCAGGTGTTATAGCACCATGTGCTATAATGAAATCTTTCTTGCATTGACTTTCTATTGATTTTTTCTCATATATGAGTAAATTATATTTATTTGGGTCTATTTTGGGGTCTCATAGTCCATTGATTTATTTGTCTAGTTTTTGGTTTTTTTGCAATGCTACATATTATCTTGATTACTGTTGCTATATACTTAGTTTTTATGTCATGTAAGGCCAATCCTTTAACAATATTGAGTTGACTATCCTGGGTCTCTTGTTTCTCCTTATAAGCTTCTCCATATATTTAGTGGGTTAACATTCACAAACAGTCTGGCTAAGATTTACATTGAAATTGTATTGAACCCTTTGATCAAAATCGGGACAAGTGAAAATTTAACAATATTAAGTTTTCCTAATTATGAAAATGGACTTGTTCCATTTACTTACTTCAGTGATTTCTTTCATTGTTTCTATTTTTTAATATAATTGTTAGAAATATTTTGTAGACTTGTACCTTGCATACTTTTGAGAAGTTAATATAAATAATATATGTTTTTAGTTTCAAATTATAATTGGTGGTATGTGGGAAGGCATTTGACTTTTATACATTTATCTTTTATTTTTGCAACATTGCTGTAATCACTTGTTAGTTCTGAAGATTTATTTGCATATGCTTTGGCATTTTCTATAAAGACAATAATGACATCTGTGAGCAAAAAGAATCTTCACTTTTTTCATTTGTATGCTATCTATTTCCTTTCCCTGTCTTATTTATATCAGCCAAGAATTTCAGTAAGTTGTTGAATTGGATGGGTGATTGGAGTCATCTTTTCCTGTTTTCTTATTCTTGCAGGAGAGTATCTTGCTGTTTTTAACCACTAAGTATGACAGTAGCTGTAGATTTTTAAAATAGATTTGTTTAACAAGTTGAGTTTCCTTTTATTCCTAGTGTTGAACATTTTTTATCATAAGTGAATACTAAGTTTTGCCAAATGGAACAGTACTTCTTGAAATATTGATATGATCATGTGTTTTTCTTCTTTATTTACACATGTGGGGGGTTCCATTTTTGAGTGCCAAGTCAACCATGAATACCGTGAGTAAGATCCATGTGGTAAGGTGTATGATATTTTTCTCACATTGTTGGATTTTATAATTTGGTGATCTGGTCTATATGTGACAGAAGATTCCCCATTTTCTATTTCCCTGCTATCTCTGTGAAGGAGAGTTTATTTATTTTTGATGAAATCTACAATTTATAAGATAGCTTCAATACTATGAAAATATTTATGACAAATTAGAAAGAATATGTTTTTTTCTCCCAAAGGTAATAGTTTTGTAATGCTTCTGGTTGTTTCACAATATGGCAGGATGATGAAGGAAAAGTTTTTACAAAAAGTTATATAGACAATTTGAGGAAGTTATGTTTATTTTCCTTGAATTATAATACCTACAAGGGATCACTCTGAAAAAGAACACCTAAGACACGAAAATGTAGCTAAAATGGCTTTGATTTGAAATCTTGATTATGGTTACCAGATATTATACTAAAACAAGATTAAAATTTGAATGTTCCATTAAAATGACAAATTTATATGGTAATAATCACTCTGGTGTAAGGAGTAATAAAAATTTTTACTTACGGGGGTGCATGGCTCATGGGACTGAAGAGCTGGCTTAAGTCAGGTCGGACTGCCCAGTGAGGGACTTGGGTGTCCTGTCCCACAGGCACCTAGCCTCTCTGCTTGCGTGTCCAGGTTCAGAGGAAATGGACCAGGACGAGCTTGCCTTTGGGTTGAGTTCCTAAACCAGAATCTCATCTCACCAGGGGGAAATTTTAATTTAAAAACTTAAAAGAGATTTTTCTAAAAAAAAAAGAATTTTATTGGAAGAAAAATACTTTAAGCCTCTTGAGAAAAATGATACCAGTAGGATGAAAAACAGGAGTTTTCTACCATTTTTCCTTACAGAAGCAATGACTTGAATTAGTAGTTGCAGGCAAGAGCGTCACCGTGGTATTACAGGAGCCCAGCACACCAATTTCGGAAATCCAGTGCAGTAAAAAAGAAGAGAATAGATGCACTAGAAGAGCAAGAAACAGTCTCACTTTACCTGCCTCACCCTTCCCCAAGGCGGCACAGCTTCCTTCCAAGACAGCACACTTGACACGTGATTTCTCCCGTGGTAAGAAACGAGAAAACGGTGAGTGTCCAGCATTGCCCGCCATGAAGGACACGGCTTCGAGCTAGTCATAAAAGGCTGACTTGTTCTCTGTCCCACCAGGAATACTATGATGAGCACGGCTGAGGGGTTGGGAGAGGCTGGCAGCCGTGAGGAGGCCATGGACCCTACCCACTTCTCTGTGATCGGCCTCAGGAAGCCCAAAGTGATATGCCCATAGCAGAGGCTGCCAGCATGCTTGTCCCATGGGCAGCCCAGCACTGTACTGCTGGTACCCCAAACACCCCACACTTCTCTATCCCACTTGTGCTCCTCACCGCACCCCACATGTGTGGAGAGCATTGGTTCATGCTGACTTGACTCAGTGGAAATGAGAGGCACAAACTCAGCAATAAATTCCCTTCTTTTTACAAGCTTACATTTCAGCATGTTCTTCTGGTTCCTTGATTAGGAAAGGTAGTTGAGATCTTTTTCCTTCATGCGGGCAGTCATGTTTATCCATGTTCCTTTTACAAGTGCTTTCGGTGTATGTCATAGAGTCTGACTTTTTAAAAAAAAATTTTATTTTAAAGAGAATAAAACAAAAGAAGACAGAACAAAGCAAATCAGAACAGAACAATGTAAGCAACACAGCACTTCACAGCAAGACAACTGGATGTTAACAAGTAGCTACCATAATGTTCAAGAGAATGAAAGTACTACAAGACATTCAAAACCACATAACAGAAAATGAAAAATGGCTACTATAATATCTCATTTTCCATAAAAATTTTGTTTATATTATCACATACAGTAAAATCTAATAAGACACAACATGACAGAACCAATGGAAATAGAAGAACAAAATCATGGTAGCACTTTAAAGCAAGATGAGATTAAATCAGCAGTGGCTGCCATAATGTCTTGTTTTCTTCAAAGTAGCTGTTCATACCATCACACATAATAAAATCAAACAAAATAGAATAAAACCATTCCAACTAATGAATGAAAACATTATAAGAGTTCAAAGCAATGTAATGGGGAACCATGATTACCATAAAACCTAATGTACTCTTACCATTTCTTACACTAAGGAGACTATATGGTATTTATACACGTGAGTTTGATTTATTACACTTATGAGTATGGTCTCAAGTTGCATCTATTTATTTGTAAATATCTCAATGTGATCATTCTTTATAGCTGAGTAGTACTCCACTGTATAAAAATACCACATCTTTTTCATCCATTCCTTAGTTGATGGGCACTTAGGTTGTTTCTAAGATCTGGCTATTACAAATTGTGCTGCTATAAACATGGGTGCACATATATCACTGTGGTATGATGTTTTCAGTTCCTCTGGGAATATGCCTAGAAGTGGAATAGTTGGGTCAAATGAGACTTCCAATCCCAGTTTTTTGAGGAATCTCCAGACTGACCTCCACAGTGGTTGCAGCAATCTGCACTCCCACCAACAGTGCAGAAGAGTTCCTTTTTCCCCACAGCCTCTCCAGCACTTGTTGTTGGTAGTGTTTTCTATCTTGGCCATTCTTTCTGGAGTGAGATGGAATCTCAGTGTGGTTTTAATTTGCATTTCTCTAATGACTAATGATGCTGAAAATTTTTTCATGTATCTATTTGCCAGTTGTATTTCTTCATCTGAGAACTGTGTAGTAATCTCAGATTCCCATTGTTGGATTGGGTCTTTGAATTTTGTTGGTCTGATTTTTAAAAATTCTTTATTATGTTCTAGACAGAAGTCCTTTGTCTGAGGGACAGTCCATTAAGATTTTTTCCCAATTTGTGGGTTTTCTTTTCACTCTGCTGGAAATCTCTTTCGACATGCAGAAACTTTTTAATAAGATATGGTCCCAGTTATTGATTCTGGGAAGTATTTCCCATGCAGTTTGATCCTTGTTCATGAATTCTCTACTTATCCCTATTTCTTCAAGATTTTTACCTACTTTGTCTTCCAACAGATTTAGTGTTTCTGTTTTAATATTTAGATCTTTGATCCACTTAGACTTTAGTTTAGTACATGGTGATAGGCATGGGTCTAGTTTTAGTTTTCAGCATTTTTTCAGCAATTTTTCCAACACCATTTATTAAAGAGACTATCTTTCTTCCTGTGGATGTGTTTGGCCACTTTATCAAAGATAAGGTGGCTGAGTGTATTTGTAGTTGTATTTTCTAATCTATTCCATTGATCTTCAGGTCTGTTTTTATTCTAGTACCATGCTGATTTTATTATAGTTGCTTTGTAGTATAACTTCAAGTTAGGGATTGTGATGCCTCTTGCCTTGCCTTTGTTGCTTAGAATTGCCTTTGCTATTCTAGGTCATCTGGTTCCAGATGAATTTTAGGAGTAATTTCTCTAGATCTGTGAGGTATGATAGTGGTATTTTGATTGGGATTGCATTGAATCTGTATAACAATATTGGGAGAATTGCCATTTTCACAATATTTATTCTTCCTATTCATGAACAAGAGATGTCTTTCTATTTTCTGACATTCTTTTTTATTTCCTTTTTCAGGGCATTACATTTTTTCCTGAATAGATCTTTTACTTCTTTCATTAGAATGATTCCTAAGCATTTCATTTTTAAGATGCTATTGTGAAGGGTGTTTCTCTTATTTCTCTCTCAGTGATTTTGTTATTAGGGTATAGGAATACTATTGATTTCTGAGTGTTAACTTTGTATCCAGCTACATTAATGAATTTTTTATTATATCTAGGAGTCTTTCAATGGAGTTTTGGGCATTTTCTATGTAGAGTATCATGTCATCTGAAAATAATAATTGAACTTCCTCTTTTCCTATCTTACTCCTTTTATTTCTCTCTCTTGTCTAATTGCTCTGGATAGTATTTCCAGTACTATGTTGAATAGGAGTGGTGATAGGGGACATCCTTGTACCTGATTTTAAGGTAAAGGCTTTCAGTTTTTGGCCATTTAATATGATACTGGCTGTAGGTTTGTCATAGATGGCCTTTATCATATCGAGGTAAAGACCATCTATTCCAATTTTCTGTAAGGTTTTTATCATGAATGAGTGTTGAACCTTATCAAAAGCTTTTTCTGCATCTATAGAAATGATCATGTGATTCTTATTTTTGGATCTATTGACATGGTGGATTACATTTATGTTGAACCATCCCTGCATTCCTGGGATGAACCCCACTTGGTTGTGATGTATTATAATCTCCCTGATGATTTGCTGCATTGTTTGCCAGTATTTTATTGAGAAATTTTACATCTATGTTCATTAGAGAGATTGGCCTGTATTTATCTTTTTAGTTGGATCTTTCTCAGTTTTTGGTATTAGAGTAATATTTACTTCCAGAAACGAGTTACGGAGAATTGCTTACTTTTCAATTTCATTGAAGAGTTTGAGGATTGTCGGCATTAAATCTTCTTTGAATTTCTTGTTGAAATCTGCAGCGAATCCATCTGGTCTGGGCTCTTCTTTGTTGGTTAATTACATTTTCAATTTTGTTAATTGAAATTGGGTTATTCAGGAGATTTACATCTTATTGACCCAGCTTTGGTAATTCATATGTTTCTAGGAATCTGTCCATTTCTTCTGTATTATTAAGCCTATGAGAGTAGAGGTTTTTGAAGTAGGTATTGATGATCTTCTGTATTTCCACAGGGTCTGTAGTGATTTTACCCTTTTCTATCCTTATTGCATGAATTTAAGTTTTTCTTTCCTTTTTAAAATAAGGTTGGCTAGGGGCTTATCAATTTTATTTATTCTTTCAAGGAACCAACTCTTTTTTAAAAACAATATTTAAAGAGGAAAAAAACCCAACCACACAAAACAGAAAAATGGTAGCAACAATACAGAATTCCAAAGGGAAAAAACAAAAGAACAAAGTAAACAAACAAAATACCACCACCACAACAACAATAAAAAACACTAAGAAATTGCCACTTGAGACATTACATACTCTCATCATTGGAAATAGTTGTTCAAGTTACAAAATTAAAGCATTCAAAGTAGACATTCAAACAGTGAGACTGTTAACAGTCCTGCTCAACAATCTAACAAAAACAGTAATATAGTCATTTATCTTCCACACTTAAACATACATGCAATTATATCCTTTAGAGCACTTTCTTTTCCTCTCTTTTTTACAGTTGCACTTACACATTGTGGGTTTTGTTACTGCTATAGTTCTTATTACTTTTTACACTAGAGAAACAATGTGATATTTATAAATATGATTCTTATTTATTTCACTAATGAGGATAGTCTCAAGTTGTTTCCATTTCCCTATGAAGGCCTCAAGATCATCCTTTTTTATAGCTGAGTAATATTCCATTGTGTAAAAATACCATATCTTTTTCATCCACTCTGCAGTTGATGGGCATCTTGGTTGTTTCCAAGATTTAGCTATTACAAATTGGGCTGCTATAAACATAGGTGTACATATATCACTGTGATATGAACTTTTCAGTTCTTCTGGGAAAATACCCAGGAGGGGAATAGCTGGGTTGAATGGAGCTTCCACTCCTAGTCTTCTGAGAATTCTCCATGTTGATTTCCATAGCGGTTGCACCAGTCTGCACTCCCACCAACAGTGGAGCAGTGTTCCTTTTTCCCCACAGCCTCGACAACATTTGTTATCAGTTGATTTCTTGAAGGCAGCTATTCTTACCGGTGTGAGATGATATCTCAATGTTGTTTTAATTTGCATTTCTAGAATGACCAGTGATGGTGAACATTTTTTCATGTATTTGTTTGCCGTTTGTATATCTTCATCTGAGAACTGTCAGCTGCCCATTTTTGGAGAGGGCCTTTGAATTTAGGGGGCTTGACATTTTTCAATTCTTTATATGTTCTTGATATAAGTCCTTTGTCTGAGGGTTGCTGGTTAAAATTCTTTCCCATTTTGTGGGTTTTCTTTTCACTCTGATGGTGATTTCTTTTGAAGTGTAGAAACTTTTCAATGATATGAGATCCCAGGTGTTGATTATCTGAAGTGTTTCCTGTACAGTTTGCGTTTTGTTCATGAATTCTCTGCCTACCCCTATATCTCCAAGATTTCTACCTACCTTATCTTCTAATAGATTTAGTGTTTCTGTTTTAATGTTTAGGTCTTTGATCCATTTAGACTTTAGTTTTGTGCATGGTGATAGGCATGGATCTAGTTTCAGTCTTCTGCATGTGGAGAGCCAATTTTTCCAACACCGTTTATTAAAGAAGGTATCTTTCCTCCAGTGAAGATTTTTAGCCCCTTTTTCTAATATCAGGTGGCTGAGTGTCTTTGTATCTATACTTGCATCTTGTAATTGGTTCCATTGATTCTCAGGTCTATTTCTTTGCCAATACCATGCCGATTTTATCACTGTGGCTTTGTAGTACAATTTCAAGTCAGGAATTGAGGTGCCTCCTGCCTTGCCTTTATTGCCCAGAATTGCCTTTGGTATTCTAGGTTTCTTCTGTTTCCAAATGAATTTTAGGAGTGTTTTCTCTAGATCTGTGAGGTGTGTCAATGGTATTTTGATTGGTATTGCATTAAATCTGTATAACAGTTTGGGGAGTATGGCTATTTTCATGATGTTGAGAACCAACTCTTTGATTCATTGATTCTTTGTATTGTTTTTCTAGTTTCTATTGCACTGATTTCTGTTATGACCTTTATAATTTCCTCCTTTCTTTTGTCTTTGGGCTTGATTTGCTCTTCTTTTTCTACATGTTTGAGGTGTAGCATCAGGTTATTTGTGTTTGTTCTATTTTCCTGATGTGTGAATTCACTGCAATGAATTTTCCTCTGAGGACTGTTTTCATTGCATCCCACAGGTTCCAGTAAGATGTATTTGTATTTTTGTTTGCTTGTATATATTGTTTATTTTCTTCTTTAATTTCCTCTGTGACCCAGTGATTACTCAAGAGGGTATTATTCAATTTCCATGTATTTGTGGAGTTTTTGCAGTTTCTTTTATCATTAATTTCTAGTTTCATGGTGCTATCATCTGATAACATGCATGGAATAATTTCAATTCTTTTGCATTTATTTAAGTATGTTCTGTGGACTATTATATGGTCTATTTTAGAGAATGTCCCATGTACTGCAGAGAAGAATGTACATTCTGATGTTGTTGGGTGGAACACTCTGTATATGTCTATCAAGTCTATTTGTTCACAGGTGTGATTAAATTCTGATTTTCTTTCTGGTTGATCTGTCCCTTTGTGTCAATGGTGTGTTAAGGTCTCCTGTTACAATTGTGTTACTGCTTATTTGATTTTTTATTTCTGTTAATACTTATTTTGTATAGCTGGGTGCTCTGGAATTTGATGTATATAAATATTATTATAGTTTTCTCTTGAAGTTTTCCCCTAACTAGTATGTAGTGACCTTCTTTATCTCTTTGGATCATTATTGTTTTGAAGTTCACGTTGTCTGAAAACAGAATAGCTACCTCTGATTTTTTTTTTTGTGATTCTGTTGCATGAAGTATTGTTTTCCATCTTTGATTTTCAGTCTTTGAGTTTCCTTTTGGGTTAGATGGGTTTCTTGTATGCAACATATGGTTGGATGTTATTTCTTGATCCATTCTGCCAGTCTGTTTCTTTTAATTGGTGAATTGAGATCATTTACATGAAAGGTTATAACTGTCATATATGGTTTATAAAGGTCATATAAAGGTTATAACTGTCATATATGGTTTATTTTTCACATGTTATCTTTCTGCTGTTGCATCTTTACCTTTCCACTTTTTTTAATTGTCTGCCTTGCTTAGTGGTTTTTTCCTGTGTCTACCTAGAATGTCTTTCAGTATTCTTTGCATGGTTGGTTTGGTGTTCATGCAGTTCTTCAGATGTTCTTTGTTATGGAAGTATCTTATTTCTCCATTCATTTTGAAGGACAGTTTTGCAGGGTACATCAGTATGGGTTGGGAGTGGTTTTCCTTTAGGATCTGAAATACTTCAACCCATGCTCTTCTTGACTTCATTGTTTGTGTTGAGAAGTCTGCTGTGATTCTGATAGGTTTTCCTTTATAGGTGATATATCGCTTCTCTCTAATAGCTTTTAATATTATGTTCTTATGTTCGATTTCTTGGATGGTGATTATTATATGTCTGGGTGTATTTTTATTTTGGTTATGGCTATTTGGAGTTCTATGTCCATATGTCAGTTTCCATTCTCATGTTTAGGAAATTTTCAGGTATTACTTCTGTAAATGGACTCCTGATATCTTTTGTGTTGTCATCTTCTTTTTCATTTATATCTATCAATCTTATGTTGTTCTTATTTGCATCATCTTGTAGCTGTTGAATTGTTATTTCCTGATTCCTTATCATTTTTAAAAGATCTTTCCTTTCCTGTTCACTAGCTTCAATCATGTCTTTGAGGTCTGAAATACTATCTTCACTTTTGTTGAGGCAGTTTTGCCAACTTTCAATGGAATTTTTGATTTTCTGTATATCTCTTTGAATCTAGGTTATGCACTCTGTTTCTTATATTGTTCATTCAGGGTTTCCATCTTTTTGCATTGTTCCTCTAATTTTTTAACTGTATCCTCTTTAGATGTGTTCAGCATTTCTTTCAATACCTTTATGATTTCTTCTTTTACTTTGGAGATTATTTCTGATTTGAGTTCTTTTATAGCTTCCTGGAGTTGTTTATTTTAGTTGATATTGTTTCGGGCATTTGAAGTGTATGCCTTATATTTTCTTCTAGGTACATGGCTCCTAGGCTTTCTTGGGAAGGGCTGACTGTTTGAGATTGCATTTTGGTCTTTTATCATTTTCTTGTATTTATGGGTTTCTAAGGATGTTCCAAAATTTCTCCTATGCATGTTGGAAATCACCTCTTGGGACCTTGGATCCTGGGATGAAATGGAGGTCACTGAGTGTGGCCCAGTCAGGCCAGCAGGACTTCCAGTGCCATCTCAGGTGTTCTAGGAAGCTGGGCGGGGTTCTAACAGCTGAGAGCAATGGTCCACAGTTCTCTCCCAGTCAGCACAGTTGCGCTGGAAGTCACCTCATGTGCTCTCAGCTCCCTGGATTGAAAACAGGTCACTGGGCATGGCCCAGTTAGGCCCACAGGACCTCCCAAGCCTCCTCCAGTGCTTCAGGAAGCTGGGCAGTCTCCTAACCAGTGGGAGTAATGGTCCAAAGCTTTCCCCGAGCCAGCACAGGTGCGCTGGAACTCACCTTGCGCACCCTGGATTCTATGTCATACATTCTGAATGTATTGTTTTATTTTTGTATCAAAATTTTTTTACATTATTTTTTTTCTTGAACCAATTGGTGTTTCAGAAGAGTGATAAAATCTGAAAAGATTGAAATTTCTGAAGTCTGAGACTGCTACAATTTAAAAAGCTGAAAGTTCAAAATTTAGAAAATATAATTTTGGAGAAAATAGATAAATTACTTAAAAGACATTTGTGATGGCTTATTTTGATTTATACTTGATTGACTTGAGAGTCATGTAGAGAGTAGTAAAGAACACTCTGGCTCTTTGCTTCCTGGCTGTCATGACTCGAGCATCTTTCCTCTACCATATGCCTCTTCCATCCTGCCCTGCCTTGGAGCCAGCTGAGTATGGACTGGCATCTCTGCACAGAAACTTCCAGAAACTTAGGTAGATGCAGAGTAGCTGGTATCAGTTAAATTCAGTCAGTGCAAACGTAAGGGTAACCATTAGTTTTATGTTAAATATGAATACCTCTACAGAGAGATGAAAAATTCTGGCAATGACTCATATGACGATAAACTAGAGAAATAGAAATTACCAAGCAGCAAATAAATTCATCAACCCAGAGGAAAAGACAAAAGGGGAGTTAAAGAATCTAGGAAACACAGAATCAATGCAATTTCCCTCACATCAGGAATAAACTATACCCACTCCTTACTTGCCTCTTGAATTGTTAGTGTTAATTATAAAATTTAAAACTTTGGGCTTAAAAATGGTTAAAGTGCTTGACAATGATTAAAATTTTATTGCAGCAAGTTCATTAAGCAAATTTTATTGGACTGTGGGTTTAGTATCAATTTCAACTTGTTGAAGTGTTTCAATTACAATTCCATTTTGAACTGTAATAAGGTGGCTGATAAATGACAATAGTTAACAACTTCTATAAAACTACTCAGGTCAGAGTTCCATAAATGTGGGACAATTAGAGCAATGCATGATAGTAGCAATGTGCTATTATCTGTAGGTTATTCAAGTGATTTAGGGCAGCATTTTAATTATTCTTTGTATTAATTCTTCTTTCTAAAAAATACTCCAATTTTTTTTCTAGTGGTTCAGGACACTGAATTTTATTCAACTTTATACTTATTTTTAAAGAAAAGTGGGCAGATTAAGCTTTGGAAAAGGAAATATCAAATAACCTAAGAAGTACTTGTGAGGCATTGACTTTATTATGTGTAACAAGACATGGATGCTAAATTTCAGGGCACCAAAAAAAAAAAAAAAATTTGGAGGGAGAAATTGCCAAGTAAAACAGCATTTTTGTTGGGATCTTGCTTCCATATTTCAAGTGTTAATTAGGAAAACATGTTTTTTTCTTTCTTAAAATTTCCTCCTCTAATTCCAATTAATTGAAAATATAAATGCCACAGCACTTTAAATATCTAAAAACTGCAATATGTCACATATTTCCCATCCAGGAGTTCAGTTTAAATATGTAGAACAGTACGGTGCAGTGAATATTTACAATAAATAGAGAAAATGGTGCTCAGTCAGTGATAACACACTCATTGTTCTCTTAAAGTTCTCATTAAGAATTTACTTATAAATATTTTTTAACAGATTCAAACACTTCTCACTGTCCTCCAGAGTTATTCCTCTGAGTGTCAGTGTACTTGAAACTCCCAAATGATTTAAAGGACTTTCTTCAGAGAAATTACTCAAAAAATAATATATGTCTGCTCTGGGTTTAAAATGGAATCACTTTTAGAAAGACAGATTTTTAAATAGTGACAACAATTTGAGAAAAGCTTAGGAATAATTCATGAAATAGGAGAGAACATCAGGATTCAAATAATAAGTATTTCACAGAGAAAATCCCTTATATATCTTCCATAGTGGACAATTTTTCCACAGTATTTAAATTTTAAGATCTTAAAAATATATTTAGTGTTGCATCTATTTCCCTTAAAATGTATATATATATATATATATATATATATATATATATATATATATGATATTTTATCACGAAGAGACAGTAATCCTGGATTACTTTTAAAAGATTTGATATAAAAATACCTCCTCAGAATAATTTTAGTAAATTCAAAATAAATTTAATATTTTTAATGAAACTCTCCAATGTTTTAATATAGAAATCTTTCATATAGAAGTTATGCTAATAAGCAAAATTATTCAAAGTGTAGCAATTATTTTGTGGGATGTGGTTATAAACCTTCATTTACTTTAGGTTGTATTGTGGCTTAACATTTTAAATATCTGTCAGGCTCAGTACCTTAGTTCTTCAGTTTTATCTTAAAAGACTGAAAACCTTATCAGAGATTTATTATCCTAGGATAAAATCCAAACATCTTTGGTTTAAATTGTATACAAATTGTTGCTCATCTGAGTGATTTCTTTTGAGTACTTTTCTGAACATGTGCTTTCTAAATCTATCATGCAACTACATTATCTTCATATGTTAAACTGTGTATTTTATATACTTAAATATATTTAAAAATCATTATTACTTATCTTAAAAAATAGCACAGGATAGAAAAATGATTGAACACTGTAGATATGACTGGTCCAAATTCTACTGAGAACAATATAGTAAATGATAAATTGTTACTTCTGGTTACATTAAAATCAGTAATGAAATTCTCACTTGAGATTTTCAGTATCATATTGGCATTTCTAATAAATACAGCAAGGTAAAAAGACAGTGTTTAAAAACATATTTTAGACGTGTCTAATTGTTATAGCTTTAGAAAAGATTGGTACAAATGTGATGATGAACTACATGTTTGAACTAGGTGATTTATGATTTCATTAAGGAAAAATTTGTATTAATATTAATTATATTCTTTAGTCCAATGTTATCTCTATTTCTGCTGAGCTAATGGCACATAATAGAATAAAAACTGATTTTTTAAAAAAAGAACCCTTCTGGGTGTGTCTGGGTGAGTCCTGGGGTTGTGACCCTGGCCTCTCCTTTCTAGATCTTCCCTTGTAACTGGTTTCCTGGGTGATATGAGTTGAAAAATCTTGTAACAGAGGACATCATGGTAAATGAAATAACCCAGACACAGAAAGACAAATACACTACCCTAACTCACTGCTCTATGGAGTCTAGAAAATAAGACTCGTAGAAGCAGAATAGAACAAACTTTTATTAGGAATGAAGAATTAGGGGAAATGGAAGACGTTGGTAAAAGAATACAAATTTTTCATTATAAAATCAGTAAGTTCTACAGATCTACTGGACAGAAGTATGGCATAGTTAATAGTAATTTATTGTGCACTAGAAATTTGCTAAGAGTCAATGTTAGGTATTCAAAATTATTCCATAGTCCCACACACATAGAAATGTAACCATTCAAGTTGATTGATGTGCTAATTGATTATGGTAACACTTTCACTATGTATGTATATATCTAAACATTGTGTTGAACACCATAAATATATCTAATTTTTGTCAGTTGTACTTCAGAAAAGCTGGAAAGGAAAGTAAGAAAAAATACACTCGACACAGTGTCATTTATTCACCTTGAAGGGAATGTTTCCTAACCATGATTAGGTGTTATTCCCTGTTTATGTTAGAATACTGTGTCATCTGTTTATTAGATAGGAAGCCGCCACAATTTGATTCTCAAAACCTGTATTTATGTCTTTGTCAAATAACTACATCTCCTACGATAATATTTTTGAGTTTTGCCCATCAAATATTATATGCTACATACAGATAAAATAAATATATTGTGATTTGTTTTAGGAGAAAAGAGGTATTATTTAGATTTCCTAAAGAACCTTTAGGAAAACTAAATGAAAGTCTTATTAATATGAATGGATTAGGGAATGTATACCTTGTCCAACAGCTCACTAGCTGTAATCAGAAATTGGGAATTTTCATGCCACCAAGGTAGAATATTGATCAAGTCTTTATACAATATTTAATTACTGTACCCTAGTGCAGAATATTATTCTCTTCCATTCTTATACTATTGGTTATTAAAGTAAATTAAACAGTCATTTGTTCTTCTCACTATATTTTTTTTTTTGCTTTTTTCTAAGACTCCTTTAAATATTCTGTTATAAAGTACTGCCTACACCAGTAAATTGTCTTTTTGTAGCCCTGGGTACTGAACCCAGGTCTTGTACATGCTAGCCAACTATTCTACCACTGAACTACTTAACAGACCTGCTAACTAGTTGTAGAACTTATTGTTTCAAAGTTTTATTTTTTCATTCAGAGGCAAGTGGCTTTATTAGATCATAGGGTTGTTACAATCCCGTAAAACAAGTATAACTAACACAGGCTTTAAAGAATCCATGAGGGAAATTCAGCTGCAGACAATAATTATTTGACATAGCGATCTTGTTTGAACATTCTATTTTCAGATAGATATATGAGACCTCTCCTTATTTTTAATCCACAATTCTCAGTTTAGTAGACAATACCTTTATAACCACAATACAACATCCAAATGATAATTGATTTTCATTGTTCTTGGGGAATTGAGGACAATTTACTTTCACTGGTTGCTTTATGTTGTAACATATGTTCATGTTTCCTTAAGAATCTGTCTTTTCTTCCACGAATTTAATGAAATGTCCAAGACCATTCATCTATTAGGGATGAAAAATTCCATCGTTAGGAAAGAATATTTCACTTTAAATGTTGAGGTCATGTCAATGTTTACCAGGTCTCCTTAGAAAAGAGCTAATATCCACCCTCTGTTTTGAGCCTCACAGCTGTGAAGGACGTTCCTTCAGAAGTCATTCATTCCTAGACTGCAAGTGTGTGTGACTGTGTAGGCTCCCCTTTACCAGAAAAAACAGTGCTTTAAATTATGACCCTATTGTCCCAAGGGACATTGATCAGTTTTTGTTCACAACTGATACAATTTTAGAGAGCAACAGAAAAGTTGCCTTTGGCTACACTTATCAACTACATCATTGTGAGAATACATCCTCTCTTTTTTTCCAATATCATTTAAATTTATATTCAATAACCACAAACACAAAGCAACTGGGAAGAGATTTTTTTTGCAATGTTTTTGTTTTGTCTTTTAAATTGTTGCAAAAATATGTAACATAAAATTTGCCTTTTGAAATGCTATAGTTAAAGGATGTTAAGTACATTCATAATATTTCACAACAGTCACCACTGCCTATTTCATCTTCTCAAACAATTTATCCCTTACCCCTGAAAGAATAAATTCTCACTTCACCTAGGTGCCTAGTAACCTTTTTAATCTTCTTCCTATCTCTGTAGTTTTGCCTTTTAAATACTGCTTTTCATGTAATATTTATCTTTTTAAAAAGTACCAGGCTTACTTCCAAAAACCTTGTCTTCAAGGTTTAACCATTGTTTTAGTCAAATTTCCTGTCCCTGGGACACAATACTCAAAACCCACAGTTTAAAAAAGTTTAACTGGACTCACTGTTCAGGGGACTCAGCTCCCTCCAAGGCAGAGATAGTACGGCAGAACCTCATGAAGCAAAACTTCTCAGTGCACGGCAGCTGAAAGCAAAGGAGGGCACCAGCAGAGAGGAAAGGTCCAGGGCCGAACACACACACACATCCACGACCCACACAGACCTATCGGGAGGATATGCTACCTCTTCGCTAACCATTTCTTAATCCAGTGAAGTTGACATATTAGGATTACTGGCCACATTCATGTTGTATCGTATCTAAATCTCACTCTTTTTTTAGAGCTGAATAAAGTCCCTTTGTATGGATGTAGTACATTTTGTTTATCCATTTTCTGTTGATGAATATTTGTGTTATTTCTTAATTTTGGTTACTGTGATCATTGCTATGGGGAACATTGGCGTTAAGTATTTGTTTTATCAACTTTCAATTCTTTTGGTCATATTTAGGTATGGAATAGCTGGATTACATGACTACTTTTTATTAGTTATTGAGAAACCATTGACCTGTTTTCTATAGCAGATACACCATTTCACATTTTATCTAGCAAAGTATGGGGTTAAAGTTTACTGTGAATTTTCACCAACAGTTGTCTGTTTTTTGAATACATAGTAATCATCCTTGTGGCTTTTAAAGTAGTTTCATATGAGTTTTGATTTGTATTTTTTAATGCATAGAAAAATTGAAGATCTTTTCATATACTTGTTGACCAATTATATAACTTCTTTTAGAAACACATTTTGAGTTCTTTGTCCATTTTTGAAATTGTGTTAAAATTTTTTATTGAGCTGTAGGAGTTCCTAATATTCTAGATATAAATCTCTTACTAGATATATGATTTATAAATATTTTCTCCCATTCTTTAGATTGTTTTTCCACTCTGCAATAGTGTACTTTTTATATAGATAACATTTTAATTTTAGTGAAGACAAATTTGTCTGTTTTTTCTTTTGTTTCTTGTACTTTTAGTGTCATATCCAAAAAACTGTGGGCAGACTCAGTGTCATGAAGATTTCCCCTATAATTTCTTCTAAGAGTTGAAAAATATTTAACTCTTATAATTAGGTCTTTGATTATTTTGTGGCCATTTTTGTATATTGTGCAAGGGTCCAATTTCATTCATTGGTTAGGAGTATTCAGTTTCCGCAGCACCATTTGTTGAAAGACATTACCAGTTATGATTCTAATATAATTATCTTATAGTAACCTGCATGTTTTTGAAAATACAAGCTATATATCTATTTTCCTTACATGTTCTTGAAAAATGCTTTCCCATTACACTGGCTTCCTCAAGAATAACTGAAATTCATTTTGATACTTAATATTTGATAATAGTTTCATGATTAAGCTTTTGGAAAATTATACTCCAAATTTTACACTCTGTTATTTTCAGAATTTTCTAATTTATTCTGTTTTTGTGCACAGAGAATTCGTGGCATTTTATAACATTGCAAAGGCAAGTTAAGGTCACACAACTGTTACCAACTGGTTGGTTGTGACAGTATAAGGATGTTAAAAACAAGTAGCAACAATTAATCCTTACTGTCAGAGAATATATCTTTATTTTTTTTACTCCACCCTCAAGCAAAATAAGAAAACCCATTTTTCATTCTGATATTTTCTAGAGGGACTTTCTACTTGTCCTATGACTTGGTAAGTTGGAGAATCTGAAGGAAGCATTAAGCTGTACCAGCACAATGTGATAGACCCGATTATGTCTTTGTGCTATGGGGTAGCGTTTGCAGTAGGGTTTCACGAAATGATTTAAAGTGTTCAGGTCATGGGAACATCTTAGAAGCACTCTGTGAAGTGTCTACAACAGTGGCTCAGCATTATCCAGAGGGATTTTGATGTATTGTGTTGATTTCTACGATATATTTGTGTGAGTAGGGCAAATGCCAGGTAGTCTCTGCTCTCAAGGAAAAGTCTTAACGTGGACACCCATGCAATTCCCAGCTGTAATAATTTGCCATGTCCCCAGAATAGCCTGGATCATAACTAGTGGAGCAACATTCATTCCCTTAGAATGGCTCAACAGGGGAAAAAACACAAAAACCAAACCAAAACAGGTCTAAGCACAAACCAACTTCTACTGCAAGAATGTATTTCCCATTTAAGGGAGAGCATAATATTCAGAGGAAAAGAGAGAACAAAAATACTAGCACAAGAGACGCAGTAAGCATAATGCAAAGGCGAGTGAAAGGGCTAAATGGTCAAATCTATAGGTGGGGGGCAACCCTGAGCTAGTTTAGGTGTTAGTTATAAAAGTCGGACTTATGGCTAAGGTTGGGAGCATCTTGGGTCTCTTTAGAAAAGTGAATCGATAGTATATTATTGTTAATAACTTTGGAGACGGTATCAGGGCTCTCTAGATGCTTCAAACACTGCAAGACAGTTCATATAAAACGTATTTTTTGTTATATAGTTTTAAAATGAGAATTAAAGCTCATTCTTTTAAATAAATAGGTACACTCTCAGTGTGGAAAAACATACTGAAACATATATTGACTTTCATTCCTATCCTTTAAGCCAATCTCTAGCTCCAAATGTGAAAAGGACATATGAAACTTGGAATAAATGGAGTGAAAATAGAGACAATCACTCATAGCTGAACAGAAAAACACTAATTACACATTTATTTAAGGTAGAATACTATGTTTAAGACTAATATGAAGATTAAACTGCCCTTAATTTATTGAAGATCTTACATAGCCTAAACAAAAAAGAACACAATCTGCTTGCATTAGTGTAGTCTTTAAATATTTAAATAGAATTAAGTATTTACTTCCATCAGAACTACACCCAAAGATTTGTGGGTCTCCACAGACAAGAAGCTGAGCTCATGCTCTCCTCGCAGAGTTGTCCTATCCCTAAATTTAAACCTGTTTTACAATAAAAGCAGTGATTCATGTTTTCTTTTGAATTTGCTTTGTCTTCTTAGACATTTTATTAGCCACATATGATTAAAAAGAATTAGACTTCACCAAAATTTTAAAAACTTCAAGATTTATTCTGAAATTTAGCCAAGGAATGGTTAAAAGATAATTTAGGGAAAGCTTTGATTACATCAATCTTTGTATGGACTGAAAAAATGTTGGCGTGCTTCAGGTCTGCCCTAGTGATTAAAGAATGGTTCATTTTTATTTAAAGTTCAATGTAACGAATTATTGCAAGAATTTGCTAGATATCAATACATCACTTTTTTCCCTTCTCTTGTGGTTTTAATGATCTAGTATGATATCTGTAAGATAAAAAGGAGGAGAAATTAAAAAAATGTCTGTGAATGTAATCATTTTATTCCAAACCCAAGAAACATTAACAATCTTCAAGGATTATGATGTACTTTGTGTATAATTTCCTCTGCTTTAGTCTTATGACTATTTGAAATTTTCCCTTCTTTGGTTTTCATGAGAATTGTTTTATTTTTATAACTATTTTAAAAATATTTATTATATTTAAAATTTAAATATTTAAATATATTTAAATATTCACTATATTATAAATATAATATTTAAAATTATTTTTATAATTTTATAATTTTAAGTGATTACCCACTAGTTGCAACAGCATTACAAAAATCACCATGAGGATTTCACAAGTATTTCCATTGTTTTTATTTTGAGAACCGTGACTCTTAAAAATGAAATCCATTTATTTCAGCAATGACATCTCTCAAAGCAAGGACATTTGTAAAGAAAAATCCTTGCAAAGAATAATTGATAAATGAGTTCAGCAAAAAATTGAATTCAATTTAAAATTAATTTAGTAAGTTAAATTTCACAGGAAGTATAGGAAAGTCTTGGGCAGCCAGACGGTCTAAGTACGTGCGTAGTAAGTAGAAAGTGTTGGCTACATTAAGAAAAGGTAATGATTTCTGCAGAACTCTGATGATGGGTGCTGGTGTAAATATTGAGGAGAATACTGGCTCAAAGGAGAAGGATGTAGGGTGAGAATTTTAACCACTTTATGCCACGCATTATATTTTACTTTCTAAAACAAGAAACTCAAAAAGTTTTTAATTGGGCAAATACCAGCCAATACTTACACATTAGAAAAATCAATGATAAGCAGCAAGTACATATGGGAAGGCAGAAGGAATAAAGACCAAGGCAGTAAACTTAGAAATATTTTTAAAAACCAGACTAACCTAAATCTAAGCTAGGAAATAGATTAGGAGCAAAAATATGATAAGATAAGCAACTATTATAGGGACAAAATTGATGAGATTAAGGGGAAAATTAAAGTGAGATATAAGGAAATAAAACGATTTTTAAAATATTTTGGGTTTTGATCTTGGATCATGTGAGAATGGTGATCTGCAGACACAAGAAATGAAGAAACAGTAGAGTTTCAGGACATGCAATTTTGTACTTGATTTGTTTCTTGGAAAATATTTTTCTTTCAGAAGTCTATTGAAAGCATAATATCTATAGCAAAATATACAAATCTTAAGTATATAGCTTAACTAATTTTAATTCCCTGTGTATGTATCTATGTGACCACATTTATAACCCTCATGCAGAAAATTCCCTCTAAATTCCTCCCTGTAATCATTTCTCCAACTTCCCTTCTTGTATATTAGCTTTGCTTATTTTTAAAGTTCTTTCACACGTGAAATTATGCAATATGCACTACTTTATTACTTTATGTTTAGTTTTTTTAAATCTATATTGAGATTAAATATATTGCTTTGTGTAATAATGGTTTTGTTTTTATACTACTGTGCAGTACCCATTTGTATAAATATATAGCATTTCATTTATCATTCCCCATTGATGGGCATGCAGTATCCCCATCCTAGTATGGGATTTTATAAATAAGTTGCTATGTAATATCTAATAAAGATATTTTGGGGGAAGACCATATATTAATTTTTAAAAATATAGTGCGTGGGAATGAAAGTTTAGGGAGATAAAGTAGAAATAAATTTAACTCTAGGATAGGAACATAGGTAGTGATATTAGAACTCAGAATAATCATGTGATAGTCATGAAGAGTAAATGTTAACTGCCTCGTTATTTCTGAAAAATCTTTGGATGCAATGTGACTTATGCAAAGTGTTTGCAAATTGTACGAAGTATGTACATACCAATTATAATATTAATGATGTGCAATAGAATGTGTTTTTAACATCACAACAGGTGAGTTTTCATAGTTCTGAAGATACTTTAAATATATGTGTGCTCAAGTATGTGTATAATGAGAAAGACAGAGACAGAAGAGAGAGAAACTTACTATTTTTCTCTATATAATATATAAGAATTGTATCTATTAATCATTATGCTATATTTTCTAATACTCTTGCTGGTTTTGGGATTTTATTTTATGATTTAAAACAAATAACATGACAAAATAAGCACAAGGTAAAAAGTACTTTATTAGGTTTAGAAGATAAGAGAGAAAGATACAATAGACACTTCCTTTCTACTAAAAGCAGGTGTGTATGTGTGTGTGTGTGTGTGTGTGTGTGTGTGCATGTGTCTGTGTGTGTGCACACATGCATTACAAGACATGGTAGAAAGGAAACTTTATTTTCATCTTAGTTTTTCCAGTTCCAGCTTAGCATATTGCTGGATGCTACATCTAAGAATGTCTCTTAAAAAATCATGTACACGAATGTGTACCATGTGCATATACAAGATGGATTGTTCTTTTTCTTAAAACAGAGAAAGAGAAAAATAATGTGGTCTTCATCTCTTATTAGGATTATCATGTGACGAATTGTTTAGGTCAAATCTCAGGAAGACTGATTTAACGGTAGAATACGATGCCATGAGAAGTTGTGAATTTGTAAGCAATTGCTTGCCTGACCTGTAAATAAACATGAACAAGTCAATGGAAGCCCAACTTACTAATGAGTAATTGAAGTCCACAGAAAAAATAATTAAAAATGGTAAAAATTGAAAATATGGATAAAATCATTTAAGTAATTATTAAAAGGCCAGATGATTAAAATATAGTAATTTAACCTGTTTAAAAATAATTATCTTTTCCTCAGTTAGTGGTCCTGTGTTGTCTCTGAAACATAAAAATTTGCTTATTGTTGACTAAAATGTCTGCTGATATATGAAGTGACTATATTCACACTGAGAATTCTTCACCTGAGTGAATGACATAGAACTTCCAATAAATAATGTGTTAAAATATTTATGAAGAAGATCTAAGTAATACAAGTTTGCCAATTTTAATAAGATCATATTTCAATTGATTTGAAAGATTTTGTCATGAAAACTTATATAACAAGTTAAAATAATATATCTTCATAACATAAATGACTTCTATGACAGAAGGTTCTGTTGTTTAGAGAAACATGTTTGAAGTCTTTTTTTATGAATCCCCCGTATTAATCCAGTATTCTGGACAAACTATCCTTGGCTTATTCAATTGTCTCTTTTTAGAAAATTTGTGTTTCATTACAAAAGTGAAATTCAGTGAGTTATACTAGAGCATAATAAACAACGAAGAGCAAGGTACCACTTGTGGATTGAAGAAAGGGTGTGAAAGACTCAATATAGTGATAAAAATGTGGATAAGAGTCTGGAGAAGGAGAAACGGCGATATACCATTAGGATTGGAATGATATAGATGATTTGACCTATGAGAGGAAAGGAAATGGAAGACATCCTAGCTATAATGTCATAGAAACAGTAAATCAGACACCATTTGAGTGAGAAGAGGCCAAGTTTGACTGGCACATGATCAGGAAACTCTCTAGCAGTGTTGTGAAGGCTCTAAATACCACAATGTACATGGATTAAGAAATAACAGGATTTTTTTTCACACTGGAAGTTGAAAAAGTAAAAAGATCTTAGTTATTTTTTTACTGTTCTGGAATGTTCTGGAATATTCTTCAAGTATATCAGCATTACTTTGAAAAGAACTTCACTTCCTTACCACAACCCCTGACAACGGTATCACTATACTTATGGCAAATGCAATAGCAGTGAAGCTGGACCTATGGACATATGTTGTTTTTCTTTTAAGTCAAAACATGCTAATATATGAGTTTTTAAAAAAACTAAACCCTCAGTATTTGGGTTGAATTTCAGTGTTGGCACTTTGTGCTAAATCAGTGGGTTTTGACCTGCAGCTTGGGCACTTAGTTCTAAGACATTTGCCATCACTGCATTAATGGTATACAGTCTGACACTGTGGGGGTTGTGTAGGAACTCTGAACAGGAATTGACACTGTCCTCTTGTCACCACCTCATACGGGATGGTGTGAGTCTTAGCTACAAGTTGTTTTCTGAATACAGAAAAGGTACAGGGTTGAAAGTAAGAAGACTGTGGTTTCACCACTATCAGCCTTCTTGCCCAAAAATTTTTTATAAGATGTGTATTTAGTGGGGCTACAATCTCCTTTTCCACATAACACATTACATATAGAATTTATAAGGTGACTTGACGTGCATATTCAATTACACCCCACAATAAAATTGGGAACTATGTTATATTGTTAAAGAAGTACCCTTGCCCTACTGCACAGATATTCAACAGTGTCTGAGAAGCTGAAAGACCTGGGCAGATCTCATCCTAATGTAAAACAGATCTGGGAAGGCCTGGAGGAGGGATACCCAGGTTTTTGACTGCAAGTCTACTTCTCTTAATGCATTGTTCAGTTGATCTATCACTATGAATTTCACTCAGTGCTATGACACATAAAATTGCTTCTAGCAAGTTTATTTAATTAAATTGTGTAATTCCACGGGGAAGTTCCAACATTAATGGAAGATTTTATACTTTATCTCAAGTCCTCATTCATATTGAGAAAATAATTTTTCAAATAATTGTATTAAAAGTATACTAGTTTTTCATGAAATTTTTTTTGGTTTGCATTTGTTTCCAGAACTCATACTAGGGCCGGGGATTTAGCTCAGCAGCATAAGCACCTGCTTTGCAAGTGCGAGGTCATGAGTTCAAACTCCAGTACCAAAAAATAAAAAAAAAAATAAATAAAATAAAATAAAATAAAATAACTAATACTAAATATTTCAGATAAACAAGTTTTAATGATGACCTTCCTCCTGTTCCTCATCTTGTTTAATTCGGAAGCAACAAAATTCATAGTTCTCTCGGTTGTTAGCAACTTTGCCCAATTATTCACGTCACCTTTTTCCTGGAGTATTTTTGGTGAGATGTTTCAAATGTCCTTTGAAGCCAAGCATTTTGGAAGTCCAGGTGATCCTGCTCCTTCCCTTGATTACAATCCCTGTCCAGAGCCTCAGGTTTTCACTTTGATTTCTCTTTTAGAAACTGCAGGGTACTGAGTGTCCCTGATCCCACCTTATGCAGGGTGGGTTTGCTCAAGGGGGACCAAGGGAAAAGCTCATAATCTGCTGTTGTGCTTCTCGGGCCCCAGGGTAGCAGCAGAGACAGGAAGGGCTCTTGAACGGTTCTCCTCTGTTTGATGCTTAGGGGCACCTGCCTCACAACCTGACTACCTTTTTAAAAAAGACCTATTCTCCATGTGCTCCCTTGAATATGCTGTGTTTTCCATCACAAAAAATTCCTCTCTTATAAACCAGGTGAATTCTTATTCTTTACTGAGAGATGAATTCAATGTCAAACCTCCCCACAGCACTTCTGAATCTCAATGAATCCTGGTAAAATAAATCACTTCCTCACCTGCAATGTGGTCCTCTATGAAACTCTATTCATCCGGATACACAAAGGCTTAGACGTCTGCATATTTACTTTGCGACCAGGGACTATATTGTATCCTAGCCTCAAAATTTAGAGCAGTGCAGAGCCAGAATATCCTACTGATACCTCAGAAAACATTTGCTAAGTTGAATTGAAAAGTCACAGATCTTAGCATGGAATAGAAAATTCTTGTACTATTCAAATAAAAGCCTTTTCAGTCAACAGCACTTAGTATCACCAAGAAAAGGGCAAAATGATGTTATGAATTCAAAATTAATTACTGCAAACCTAACTGTAATTTTTAAAGCATTTATAAGTTGCTCCAGATGTGGAAATGAGTGTAAAACTAGTATTAGAAAACTGGAAAACTGTGGCTCCTAAGTGGTCACTGCTTTAGATTTGTAAGGGCTTCAAAGCCCTGATGAGGTAATAGGAAAGAAAAAAAAAAGAGCAGCTTAGCAATTTTCAGCAGGGGCACCGTCATCAGAAGGCGGGGCCACCTTTAACCCAGTCACAGGTTGAAGCGATTTGATTTATAACAATGAAAGGACTTGCTGCTTCTTCTTGAGTTACAGCACACTCCTTTGTAGAGATCCACACAATGGAAGCCAGGGCAGGTGATATGTAGTAGAACAAAGCAATCCCAGCAAGCAAAGGAAGTTCTGCCATTAGATGAAATTTTATCAGCTTATTTAATTAGAAGGTGGCAGGTAAAGGTAAGAAAAGTGTATGGAGGCGCATTCACTGTACTAAATAAGAAAAATAAAACTCTCAAGGCTGTACTCAGTAATATTCATTTCAGATTTCCTTAGATAATTGCGATCTGGCTTATTGTCTTTCAAATAGAGGAGAAAAGACTTCATTCATTGCTTAAAATATCTCCTACATATGTATCACTTTTGGAAATTTTCTACATTTTATGCAGTAAAAGAAGCTTGACACTTATATAAGAACAATAAAAAATCTAGAAGGTAGCTTGAATCAATAAAATATGAAAACGCATTTCAGCATTTTCTCTGTTACGTAACCTCCACGGCACCTCAATTGGCTTTTGGAACTTTTTCATCATTTTTCTCTGGTTCCTAGAGTTATGTCTGAGAGGTAGCCTTCTGTAGCGAAGGTGGTACCCAGGGTTGTCTTGCTTCCTGCACACAAACCTGAGTCAGGACCAATCTTTATTATTATTACTATCATCATTACCGGTAGAATAGCATATGTTTGCAGTACATAAAAATTACATCGATATTGGGGAATTGTACATGCTGCACCTTGGTACTTTTACTCCCTCTCCCCCCGTCCTCCTAGATGCTCTCCTGGTCTCCATAAACTAGGTGCATCCTTGCTTCCTGCCACCTCTCTTTTATTTTGTTTATATTTTGGGTTTCTCATAGAAGAGAAACTACATGATATTTAACCTTGTGTGCCTAGTCTATTTTGCTTAGCACTATGCTCTCAAAGTCCACTATTTTCCTACAAAATACTACAATTTATCCTTAAGTTTGGCTGAGTAAACTAAGAGAGATAATAAAATAATTAAGTAAAACACTCTGGAGGTGAATTTACCATAGAAAATATGAAATATATTAATCTAAATTTGGCTTTAAAATGAGTATATGTACAAATCTTAAAGGGACTTTTTTTTAAAAAAAAGAATAAAATCCATCAGAAAAACCGGAGGATTTATTTAAAATGAATAACAGACAAAATAAATAATGAAGCAAAGATGTATCTAGGAAAGAACCTAAACCTTCCAGAAGCAAACATCATGTGGAAAAACAGGCAAAGATGTGAGCCTAACCAGGGAGTTCAATTGGAAGATGGTGATGGTTTTCTTGAGATAGAAAAATGGAAAAAACAAAACCCAAAGGTCAGTTAGGAAAGCCTCTAGCACACATTAGTGGACGATCTAGTAGAATAAGGGAAACCAAGTCAGGAAAAGTTGAACTGAGGTGGTTTCATTCACACCCAACAGATACCTAGGGTCCATTTAAACAGGAAAAGATGGACAATGATTTTGCTTATTGTACACTTTACATTCTGCTTTAAAGTTTGCGCAAGCAAAGAAAGACGGAGGACTCCGTTTGAAGATGCTGAATTAGTGCTGAGCAAAATAAATAGAAATGAATCGTATCAAGACATATGGATGACACTTATTTTAGTATCTGCAAAAATAGTTCTTTAAATTCAGTTCAGTTTTCAGTAAGAGCATTTCCTATCTCCCCTTCATTGTTTTGTCCATCTATATTCTTTCACTCTTTTGGATTAGACTGGTTTGAGATTATTTTTTCATAAAACTTTTACATGTATTAATCAATTTTTAAAATTTTCATTTGCTAAATAATAATTTTGGTTTCTGGTATTAAGTGGATGTGTTTTCTAGTCATTTGCTTACTGGCATGAATGATGAATTTATTTACCCTAAGTAAAAATTATTGGAACCTTTGAAATTTCTGCCTTGTAAGTTTTGGTGCTACACTGAAGTATTTATGTATATGTTTCTAATGATACTCTTTCTTAATTATATTATGATTCAAGTTTATAAGCTTTTCCAAGTGTTATATTCTTTATTTATAAGTTAATTTTATCTCTTCATTTTTGCCTTGTAAGATAAATGCAGAAACTTGAAGCACAATACTTTACTGCTTTTTTTTTTAAAAAGTACGTATTTTAAGAGGCCAAGGCATGATTCAGTAGTAGAGTGCTTACCTACCACACAAGAGGTACAAGGTTCAATCACAGAACTACAAAAAAAAGAAAAAGGAAAGAAGAAGAGAAAAAAATTAATTCAGAAGGCACAGAGCTAGATGTTTTCATAAAATAACATAATTACTTAAGTAATTTATAATCCAGTTACTGTTTTATTTCCTACAAAATTTATTAGAAATCAAAAATATTCATTTTGGTATGCATAAAAGTTTTTATTCTTACATTTAAATAAAGAAATTTATATTTTTAAAAAGCTTATTTTTAAATTTTTAAATAATAGTTTACATACTTATTCAATTAAAACTTTATTCTTTCTAGTTGATAAATACACTTTATTAGAATTTGCTAGTTTGTATTTTCATTAGAATTAACTTAATTGTTCCTGCATGTTCTGAGATTTTTCTGACATAAAAAGTTTCTCTTATCAATACAAAGAACAGAATGCCATATGTTAATAACCACTTTTGCACAACTGCAAGTTAAATGAAGTATTCCCTCCTAACATAGTATCTCCTAATTGATTTGTGCATGTACTCCTGGAATTTAAATCTCTAAATTATATTAGTTTCAATATTTATAAACCATTTTCCTTATAGTTCATCTGGATAATTCTCAGATTCACAGATTGGAAGGCATCACCTTCCGGTAGGGTGGGCCTGTGGGTAAGTGCTCAGAGTGACTGGAAGCCTCATCCCCTCAAAGCTTCTGCAGGAAGCCTTGTGTATGTTTTCTGTGGGAAAATATTTGAACATTTTATTGGTAGGATTAGCTAAAGCCAGGACTTACAATTCTGGATTTCAGGTTAACCTTGAGCATTGGTGAAGGATCATAAGTAATAGCTCAATTTTTCTATCTTGCAGGCATGAAGATGACATTTTAAAAACTAAGCACAGATAAACAAATATAAAAGAAATATTCTCTTAAAAAAGATATGATCACCATTCAGTTTATAATATAGATTTTTGCCACTCAAAAATCTTGAAAGCCAGGTGTTTTATGAAATGACTTTCTAAATGTTTTGCTAAATATTCCATAAATGTATTTAAGTTGATTTAGAGTATTTGTTAGTAGTAGTACTTTTATATTCTTGAAACTCTCATATAAAGTAAGCTATTTTACACATGTATGATGTTTGAAAGTTCTTTCCACATTTAAAATTTTGAGTTTTTAAAATATTAATAACTACTTGTTAGGTAATAGCATAAATTTACAAGGTACAGTGTGATATTTTGGTGCATGTACACATTGTGTAATGATCAACTCAGGATACTTAGGTTATCTATCCTCTCAAACATTCGTCACTTCCTTGTGATGAGAACATTCAAAACTCTTCTTTTGTAGCTATTTTGTTTATGCAATACAATAATAGAAACTATTGTTACCTTTCTATGTGACAATAGTTACCCTGTGGCTTTGTAACCATTAACCAGTCTTCCTCATGCCCCATTTGCCTTCTTTTCCAGGCCTCTGGTAATCACTATTTTATCCTAGTTATCTGACTGTGGCTTTTTTCATATCCATTATCTATGTATCTATCTGGCTGTTATCTATTGATCTATCATCTCTCTATATCTATTTTTTGTGGTACTGAGGATCCACCTCAGGACCTTTGCACTGAGCAGCATCCTGAGTCCTTCTGAAAGCGCTCAGATAGAGTCTCATTAAGTTTCTGAGTTGCCCAGGCTGGGTTTGAATTTGGGGCTTGAAGTTGGAATCCTGATTATGCCATCCAGAGGGCTAGGATTTCAAGCTCAGATTTTTATTCTTATATTTAAATGAAGAAACATCATTTTACGAAGCTTATTTTTAAAGAGTAGATTGTTAATTAAAGCTTTTTTCTTTCTAGTTGGTAAATACATTTTATTGGTTTATATCCACATGCTCTTTAACTAGTCTATATTCTGCCAATTGTGTTGATAGACAATTGGGTTGGTTCTATATCTTGCCTATTGTGAGTAGCTATGAAAATCTTTTCTTCCATAAAGAAGGATAGATCTAAGTCATTAGTAGGAAAATGGGTGCAGCTTGAGACCATAATGTTAAGTGAAATGAATCAGATGCATAAACTTAAATATCACATTGCTTCTCTTACTTGAGAGCAAAAGTAAAGAGCCAAATATGAAACACATAACAGAGAGTGAGAAGTTAGATCATCTTAGAGGGGAAGAGAGGTCAATATGGAGGGAAAGGGGAGGGAGGTAAAGAATAAAGGATAAAAAAAGGAATTGTCATGTGTTAGATACATGTGCCAACTCCATGTGAGGAGGTAAACATATTGTACTATACATATATACTAATGAATTAAAATGGTAAAAAAGAAAAAAAATTATAGAATACCTCATGCATGAAAAGTATTTTTACTTTAAGAAATAATAAAGGAAAATAAAAAATTTGTGAGTTGTAAAGGTATACTAGATAGACATTTATGCTCTGATTTTTTTACAAATGACTTTAACTGTTTTAAGAATAACATTCTAAAAAGATAAATAATTGTGTTCCAATGTCACAAAAAAGTCTAAGCCCAATTATAATGTAATTTACTTAAAAATCCTCAGTATAAATGTATTCATATATGGGTATAATGTTTGTTATCAACCAAAATCACAGTAGAGTCATTGTTAAATTTGGTGAGATAAATGTTTTAAAAAGCAAAGCAAACTCAGTACCTGCATAAGCACATGCATGCATATATACATATATTCCTGCATACATATACCACATATAGACACGCATGTATGAATAGGTGGCAGAATATCAAAATCTACCATTTGAAGGCTCATTACACAAAGCACCATAGGATACCAGTATATAATCTTAAAAGTTGCAAAGTTGCCTGGATGTATCTGAAATTCTAATAGCATGCAATGGAACTAAAATCTTACTTAAGTTTCTTTGTTCTTATTGAGAGAACCTTGCAAACAAAACATACGGAGACATCCTTTCACTGAATGTTTTGATCATTAGTCAAATTCACAGTGTAAGGGTGATGTAAGTGGCAGATTCAGCAGCAAATGGGAAAAGCTTTTGTGTCCCCTTTTATTTTCAAACAACCACAGGCTACTTGCACCTGCTGAAACAAAAACTCATGAAGCAAAAATGGAAGAAAACATCTTCAACACAAGGAGTATGTGCTAGGTCTGTTAAAGGGTTACCTTGCTATCTCCCCACACATGGTGGTTCCAACCAAAGTGGCTTAATCCTTCAGAAATTGGCTCTGACTTTCAAACTGTTAACTATTTCCCCCTTTATGCAAGACACGGTGCACACAAATATAAAAGAGAAAAGAAAATCCATTTTTTAAAAAATAATCTCACCAGCTATTTCCTTCTCACAGTGATTAAAATAAACTATACTCCTAACCATGTAGACTAATGCTAAATTTTCAGATCTTTAGTATCATCCAATAATAGTTTTTCTGTATGATAGATGTCTAACTACTTTCAAAAAGATTTTTAATCCTGTATTTTAACTCAAGGTTTATTTTTCATTTATTCATATTAATCCTTATGTGATATATTTGTTTTAACAATTATGCAGTTAATGTTTTGTAGTGGCAGTTATAGTTGTATCCGCTAAGTACTACAATAGAGGGAAGTGCGTGGTACTGTCACAGTTTACAGAAGGGAATAAAAATTATCTTAATTTTCTTTTAATCATGTACTACTTCACACAGATGAAAATATTTTGATTAAACCTTGAAGCATGAATGAAGTTGACAAGGAATAAACTTAGAATGTTCTAAGGAGATGGAATGGAGAGAACAGAGGCAGAAGTGTGTGAGAAGTGTGCATCTGTGAAGGAACGTAACCTGTGTCTGTGTGGCTACAGTGTGGGTTTTATGAAGGAAAATGGTAGATATATGAGCATAATGTCTTGTTCAGTGGTTTTTGTATTTCCCTCTTCAGTTTACAGAATTTAGACAAGTAGTCTTTGCGCATTTTCACTGTAGATAGTTGTTTTGGGATCTATTTGGAAAAAAGATTGGAAGGACCAGCAGGAACCATGCCAGTCAAGCACAGGATGGTGGCACATGCCCTGTAATCACAGCTGCTTGGAGAGCTGAGGCAGGAGAAAGACTTGAGCCCACAAGTTTGAGATCAACCTGGAAAGCACAGGGACTCCATCTTAAAAGGAAGAACAAGCAAGCAAACAAACAGCACAAAAACATGACAAAACTATTCCGATCAAATAGTTATGTGATGAATGACTGAAACAGTGCCAGCAACAGTGATACTAAACAGATACGACAGGAAAGAAAGATAATTCAAAGCGGAAATAATTGGGCTTAATTTATTCAGAAGGAAAAGTTAAGAAATGCTCTCAGTTTTCCTCATTCCTAGATTGGTATTGCCATGATTAGCCTGGATGGTCAAGCCCTCAAAAGAAATAGGTTAGTCCTTAAAAGAAATAGGGAAGGTACAAAACTTATTGATAACTGTGTCTAATTCTAAGTGTAATTAATGAATATAGGTAAGGAAAATCAACTAACAATTAAATTGTAAGTCTGGAACTTACAAGAAAAATTTTGAGCCAAAAATTAAAAATCAAAGGCCAAAGGAAATGTTGGGAATATGGAAATAGACTGAAAAACAAAACAGGAAAAATGGGTAGGTCATTGTTTACCACAGTGCTGTGGAATTTAAACATTTATACTCGTAAACACACAAAGATGTCATGGTCAGAAATTTTAGGAAACATTTGGTTAAACAAAGTCAATAGTTTTTTTTCTTTACTGCAACATTCTTGGAGAGTTTGACAAGCATATGATGGGTATATGGTACACTGAACTTCCTGGCTTTATCACGGGAAGATGCTGCAGGAAAAGCATTCTCAATTTGGGAAACACTTGCACGAAAGAATAAGGAATTGCGATTAAGGGCAGTCTTTACACAGTGGAAACAAAAATAGAATCCAGAAAGGAAGCTATTAAAGAGAAAGCATGCCACTGGCATTGAGTGGGGCTGGAGAAGTCAGAGCAGAAGGAAATGTAAAGAAGAAAATGAGAGGAAAGGGAGAGTGTGTAGAAAGCTCTGCTAGGAGTTTCCTATAAAATTCTTACTGTGGGTCACAGGGAATTCACGGAGACCTTTAGCAATCATACTCAAAAATGGAGGCTGTTTTAAAACAAAATCACAATGGGTTAAAGAGTTTAAAATATGTCAAAAAAGAATAGATTGTGACACAGGAAGGGAAAACTATCAAAGCAGATTTAGACAAAAGGTAATTTATGATTGTTGCTGTTATAGTCCTGCATTGCTTAGGAAGTTGTCAGTGGTTGACTTCATCATTGAGCATAGTATGTATAAGAACCATGTTTCCTGGTTTCCATCAGGATATCTCGATATGGACTTAAATTCCATCACCTTCACTTTCTAAGTGCCTTTGGGCAACTTACTGCAGCTTTTAGAGATCAGTGCACCCTCTGGAAAATGAAAATTATAATAGTCACCTACTAGTTGTGGTGAAGATTGAGCCCTTGTAGTAGAGTTCTGTCGCATACTATGTATTAGTTCCTGTTGCATACTATGTAATAGTTTTAAAAGGAAGATTTCATACCCGTAAGAATCCGATTCAGTAGCTGGGAGAACAGTGAGGACCAGGAATCTGCATTCACGTATACATCCCAGAAATTCTAATGAGGACATTCTCAGAAATAACCTGAAGAGTCCCTGAAAGGCCCTGATCTCGAGGTGCATTCAAGGACCAAGTTAGAAGAATGACCCAGCGCAGTGATATTTTCACTAAGAAGAGTTAGGAGGTGTTGTTGCCAGTTCTGTTGTGAAGTGTTTCAAACCGGACAGCTTGAAGAGAGAAATTCACCTTCTCCTGGTTGTGGAGGTCATGAGAGTGAAATCAAGGTGTCAGGACCACACTCCCTCTGAAGACTTTAGGGAAACAGTCCTTCTCTGTCTCTACAAGCAGCATATTTTGTGGCTGCCAACAATCCCAGGCATCCTTGGCTAACAGACACGTCACTCCAGTCCTTGCCTCGATCGTCTCTGGGTGACTGTGTTTCTACTACCGTTCTCATAAGGAAACCACTCATATTGAACTATGTATGACCTCATCTACATTATATCTTAATTATATCAGCAAAGAGCTTAGCTGTAAGCAAAGTTCTAATAGCAGAAATTAGGGGGTTAGAGTTTCAATTTAATCCTGTTTTGAGGATGCAATTCAACCCACAAGAGGAGGAGATGACATTAAGATAAGATGAATAATAATTCGAGTAACCAGGTAACATGACTTAATATACCATTTCAATGTCTGCCTAAGACAGATGACTTAACCCAGATAAATACCAACCAACCATGAAATAAACAATTGCTTGCTCATCATTGGCATTTACCTGAGACTGAGCTGTTAGGGTGAAATGCTTCACTTGCTGGAGCTGTAAACCCTGGGCTGTGTGGACACATAGCATATGAATATTATAACCTCATCCAGAATTTCCACAGCCCTTCACTAACCTGCATGTCAATAAATATGGTCATGTTCTTCTAAATCTTTGACTGAAGGCCAAACTGTAAGGTCTTCCACATAGGTTCGTAGGTAGATATAATTTTTCTAAAAGATAGGTAAACCCAATTCTACCCACTTGAAGGACTTCTCTTTTTCTTTTGAGTAGGGACAGGGCACTATAGAAGTCTACTTCCAGAAATGGGATATGTAAAATGAAAGCTGTGTATAATACAGCCTTCTTTCCTCTTCAGTCACCCAGTCATGGGGTGAATCACTGCAATATAAGGAGATAAGGGTGAGAATATGTCAAGAGCTGGTTTATTGAAATATGAGGAGCCTGCTCATTAAATTGTGCCTTGGGAACTGATCAGGCAAGGCCCTCTGCACACTTTCCTACATCATAATGGAAGGCAGCTGGATAAGTAATTTGATCATCTGATGCTCAGATCATGGTGAGTTTCTCTTAGCTTAAAGTCAGTCATCTTATCATATCCAAGTGTCAAACTGGTCCTCAGAAGGAGAATAATTTTTTGCAAGGGATTTTACACCACAATGAAGTGACTTTTACTGTATTTCTTCTCTGGGGACCTGTCACTGGCTCCATGCAGAAATTCTATCTCTGGTAGCTCCCTGGAACAATGGATCCCTGAAAAAAACTACAGGTCTACTTGCACTACAGGCTTCTATAGTCAAAACTTTTCTCTTTTGTGAGTTCCATTCCTAGCCACAAGCTTTCTTGAGACCTGTATGTGAATTAGAATACAAATCCAACCGTGTTATAGATTGCCCGCAAAAGGGCCCTGGAAAGGGCTATGCTTAGCAAACTTTCCTTCCGTTTGGAGGTTGTGAGACCAAAGATGCCGTATTATTCAGTAAGGTCGAAAGTCTTCATTTTTGTCATGAATCTTTCTGTATATCTAGGGCAGAGTCTGCTTCTTTCCAGAGTGTGGTGGGTTGATAGCTGGTGGTCAGTTTGTAGCACCAGCTGCAGTGAATCAGCATAGTGCTGAATGTGGATGGTCCACCTGAGGAGTGTTGCCAACATAAAGAGGAGAAATGGCGAGGAAGAAGTAGTGTTGTTGATTGTCCTGTTGCTGTTGGTTCTCCTGGAGGAGCTTGTCCTGCTGGCTTCCCTGACATGAACTCGGCTGTTATCATCGGAGGAGCTTAAGACCTTGTTGCTGTGAATGGCTCCAGTTCACTTTGGAGGCGCTCTGGTCTTTAACGCTCCCCGAGGGGAAGATGGTGTGCTGTTGAATCTCCAGGAGAAGCTTGTCGTGCTGGTTTCCTGATACAAACTCAGCGGTCCTCATCGTCAGAGGCGCTTGGGACCTTGTCACTGAGGATGGCTGTGGGGACTTCTGGTCCTTACTTTTTCAGTGTTGCTCCCTGGCTCCAGTGTGGAACCCTCAACCTACTGGCACAGATCCTTCATCCTGCTGACACAGACTTTCTGGTTTCCCCTGCTGACCTTTGGGCCTTTCCAGCACAGATCTATGAAACAGACTTGCATGAGATAATTGTCCTAGGCTCTAGGTCTTCAGTTGGACTCTTACATATGTTGCCATGAGAGCCAGGCCCTCAGCTGGATTTTTTGAGTCTTAGTGCATGGACAGATTTCCTGCACATTTTCTTTGATGTTTGATTCTTTGGGTGACCATTATCAAAAAATGCTATAAATATTGTGTCCTATATATCACTGTTTCCTTTGAAATCTCTGATTATAACACAGAATATATTGGAATGATGCCGTTCTTATAATAGCTTCATGTTAGGTCATTTGTGCCAGGGAAATGGCTAGAGTTGTTGAGGACAAAATGGTGAAAACAGGTAATAGAATTATACTTCCCAAACTGGAGATGGATGATATCTCATTTGTGAAGACATTCTGTTGGATAATAGTAAATAATTTCAGTTACTTTACATCTATTTGAGATAGAGAAAACTAGTTTGCCTGGATGCCTAGCAGGTACCGGTGGATGACATTTAGATTTACGCTTTCTGTTTTATTATTCTACTATACTATCATTTTCCAATGTCCAGCCCTTCTCCACATTAACCAAACTGGAAACTTTAATAGGACTATGGAAAAATCACTCTGTATTTAAGTATGATGGTGATATTCTTGTCTGATGTGCCTTCAAAGATGAGAGTGATGATGATCATGATCATGGTGGCAAATAACCTTTCCTGGCTCTGACCGTGAGGGGGCTATCAGTCTAGCATGTATACATGAGTGCTGCTGCTGTTAATGCTGAGACAGACTATCCAGGGACTTTCTATCCCACATGAAGTGTGTGGATTCTGACAGTTCCTGAGGAAATCTTATTTGTCTAGTCAAACAGTGGATAAATAACTCCATGAGGGAAAGATACTCCCTTAAATCCATTGTGAGACAGAGTTTGATTAGTAGTAGTTAACTCTTGATACTTGCCATTGATATTCTCTGGTTTAACTAATCTGTCTGGGTCTAAAAAATTCTATCCTCTGTAAAACCACGTCCCTACATTAAATATCTCTATTGTAAATATAAAGTATGCATATATTCTCAATGATTTCTGCTTTCTTGATTAAATCATTAATGGTTATGGACCAAGGGCAAGTCAGAATTTATCATATGTTTCTGCAGAAGTGACTGTTTATTTTACAGTGCCGAGGCTCAAGCCCAGGTGTTCTAACACAGAGCTAAATTCTCAGCCCTTTTTATTTTTTTAATTACGAAATGGTGTCTATCTAAGTTCCCCTTAGGACTCAAACATGTAATTCTCCTGCCTCTGCTTCTTTCAGTGCTGAGATAATATTTACTGTGCTTCTGACTTTTACATTAGTCAGACCCAGCATACTTTGACCTATCTCTGAAATCTACTCCTTTGTGGCTACTGAAATAAAATGGGAAAATTTCCCCACCAATCCATTCAAAAAGTAGCCATATCAATGCCCTTTTAAAAGATGCTGGGAAAAAGCAAAAGAAAAAGATACTGGGAATTTCTTTATCAGTATTTTTTTTAAAGCCTTCATGAAGGAATTGTATTCCCAAACTACATTGTCATTATGTGAAATGTTTGGATGAAAAGCATGCACGAAAAAAAAATTTTTAATGTTCTTGTCTCTCCAATAATTTGGATGCCAAAGCATCTCAATTTCAGTTAGGGCAAGTTCCTAGTATGCTAAAATTTCGTTCAAACAACAACACAAAAATGAGAATTACTCACAGTTGCTGTGATGGCTTATAACTAGGTGTCCCCCCAAAACTTCATGTACTCATAGAAAGGACTTTTGGAAGGTGACTGGATTGTGGGTGTGTGATACGACATCAGTGGGAATATATATTTATATTTATGTGGTTTTTTTCTCCTGCTTCAAGTGCTCACTTCTTCCTGTCTGCCTAGCAATGAGCGGTTTCTCCTCTGCCAGGCAGAGGGAACAAATGCCTCTCAGCCATGCCACCCTTCCTAGGAGCTGGCTAACTATAGACTGAAACCTCTACCAACTGTGAGCTAAAATAACACTTTCCTCCTGTAACTTGTGGATCTAGAGCATGGAGAACCACCAGGACGGCTCTCCTTGAAAGAAGAACATTTCTGTCCATTTTGGCTAAACTTGGCCCTGACTCCAGGTATTGATATGTGCAAACTGTCTAGGCTATTTCTTTATCCACTCAACTGGCTTAAAGCAATGTGAATGGGTCTAACCAAGGTGCTGATGTGTAGTCTTGAAAGCAATGTGACACGTCAGTGATGCCCACCTATGGCTCCCAACTGGTATGCATGAAGTGGGCTGAGTGTTGCCCCGCTGTTGCTGCAACCAAGCCTCAAAAAAGAGGCCATGAGGCCTCAGGGTGTGAAGGATACGCATCGTAGCTGAAGCATGGATCCAGAACCACAAGCTACTTCCTCGAGTTGCGTCATACAGTTTCTGCATGCTTGTCTCTCTGCATATTGCAGAGGTGCTGTCTCACCGCCTGCCTAGCCCAGCTCACAGCTTCCACATGCTTCCTGTTTTTCTCAAGTCACTCATCCTGAGCCACTCCCTTCTTCACAAAGTAGTAAAACTTGGGTTTGACCCTGGGTTGAGACCTTGGTTCTGGTTAGCCATCTTTCTAACTGGACTTAGGATACCCTTGACTCCCCACCACTACAGATACATGTTTATCTCTTTATTCTTGCCACAAACAGTACTGGAAGTGGTAGATAGGAATTACTTATTGGAATTTCAATAACTTTTCCCAGGTATTACACATGTAAACTCCTCTGGACCAAGACAAGGACCAGAAAGGAGTTCCTACAGCAAAATATTTTTGCCCCAGAAACAGGAAAGCCACTGCAATAGTTGCCAAGTAGCATGTTGAACTTGGAATCTCTTATAGCAAGATCTTGTCAACAAATGTAACCAAATCCAGGAGTCTGTTCTTTCTGTGGTCTACTATTTATACCATCTATTTCTACACAGTGTTCATATGTTTGTCAGTATAAATTACCAAAGTTTGCATTTTCTTGGGAGTAACAATTTATATATGAAGGTTTATACAGAGTTGTCAAGGGTTATAAGTTTGTAGGTAAATAAGAAATGGAAGTATTGACAGGGGAGAAGTGGCTTTCCCCTGAAAGATTACTCCTTAAGGTAAGGTCACTTGGGAGAGTTCAAGTAAAGCAAGAAAAAGATCAGACAATAGAGTGACAGGATTAGGAGAACCTGTATCACCTGCATCCTCTATCCCCTGATCTCCAAAAGTGATCGTTCTAAACATTTGCCTTATTGTGCAAAAACTTTCCCCAAAATAATGTCTCATTTGGCTTTGTGCAAGCCTAGTTTTCTTGTAAATGAAAAATATTTAACAGAGCCTTAGAACATCTGTAGGTTTCAATTCACATTTTGAACTGAAAATTAATGAATTTGAGTTAGTTTTGCTGTTTCTTTTTTTTCCTTTTTGCTTAGTGGAGGCACAAGGCAAACAACTCAGAGACGTGGGAGCAACAGAGAATCAGTTACTTGACCATGTTGGGTTTGTAGAAGTGAAAATATGTGTTTGGAAATGGGATTCGGCCATTCAGGAGCTGCAAGTGCAAGTGATGGTACCATCCACAGACATCAGTTAGGAGCACACATGGACAGGCCAGGGTCCAGGTGAGAGGAATCCATGAGTAATTCAAGATCAGAAAAAGATAAGACCAAATTTCACAAGGGATTTGGGATTCAGACAAACAAAACCAATAGGCCATGTTGTAAAAGCCAGAGTGCTGTCATATGATCATGTGTATAAATAGCAAATTCAGTCAACAAAACTGGTTTTGAAGGGGAATTTTTCCCACTATTGGAAAAGGATGTACCTTACACTTCCAAATTCAATTGTTAGAATTCTTTTTGACTTTGGCAATGTTGTGTTTCCAGAAGATTATAAATAGAAAAACAAAGAAATAAGTATTCCTTATTCCCAGTGTCATGGAGATATTCTATAAAGAAGGAATTTATTTTCTGTCATTATTTTTTGGACTTTAAGAAATAAACCAACATAGCTCATTCTACTGCTGAAAATTTGTTTTTGTTTGTGTGACTTCCACTTCCCTCAAAAAAACAAAAACAAAAGCAAAGAAACAAATCCTCCTCCAAATTGTTCTCATATTATCAGAGTTAGGGATAGATAACCTATCTGACTGTGAATAAAATGTTTCAGACTGCTTATTTTATGCTGAATACACTTCCTCTTGGATTTATTTAACTGTCACAACTACATCTTATTTCTGATGTTATAAAACACCAAGTAAAGAGAAACAACATTTTGTGAATACTGTATCATCAACCAGGAGAAAACTTCTCCCTGTGCTTCTGGGCTCCTACAGGTAATGAGTAGGATCAGGACCAGGTACTGTCCATGCTTTGAGTGACTGTTCCTGCAGGAATGAAATTAGATTGAATGAGCTAGCCCCTCTCAAAAGTAGCTGTGACTCTGATAATGATAGTATAACACTCTAACAATAATAATACTAGAATACCTAGTTATTAGAATGTTAAGTAGCTGAAAATAACCTGAATGTATGACAAGATAATGACTCAACTATGGGAAGCATATTTGATTTCATATTTTTTGCACATTACATTTATGTTTAGAGAAACAATGGCACAAGAAGAATTTATTAACACAGCAGTAATTTAGCATAGAGGTATAATTAAACTGCTGAAATACATTCTAAAGGATAATTTGCCAAAATGTTATCCTGGTTTTGGGTGATGGGATTATTGCTAACTTTTTAGAGTTTTCTCTGCTTTTCCTTGCTGTTGGAAACTTTCATAAGAATTTTTATAGTGAAGTTAGTGTGTTATAAATATCAAGTGAAATTTGGAAACTAGAAAAGGCATATTAGAAAAGGGTTTGAATGAATAAACTTGTGCTTCTATTTTGTTTAGCATCAGTAAACAAATATTGAAACAGACAACAAGTGCAACAAATATTCTTTCTCTTCTAAAGAAGGGTAAATGAAACTGTAAAGAATTTTCAAATTTGGAAACAAATATTTCAAGCCAGTTCTTAGGCAAACCACAATCTTCAAAGAGAATGGTGAAATTTTAATTCACACCATAAACACACTTATTTTTTTAAAAAGAACCTATCAATCTTGAAAGACAAATGTCATGAGGAAAATATATGCTGAATCATTAAGTTTTCTGATGACAAAGAGAGAAAATGTCATTTGTTTGATGTTGCCTTGATTTAAAATAAGACCTCAAATTTGTTTGCTGTAATACAAAATTGGTTTGCTATCTATAATTTGCTCTGTGATAAACCACAGAGATAGCTACACGTGTGAAGACGTAAATGATAAATTCATACAACATCTATAAAAGTTCACATTGTAAAGATAACAAATCTTTTCACTAAATGAGTGGGCAAGGAGCTCCATCCCACCTGGGGAGTCACTGTTTTAATGACCTTCTTTCTGCTTTACGGCAAACCTCTCCCTCTGCCTGATTTGGCAGTTTGAGTCCCTGTTAAGGACTTAGGCTCCCAATGAAGCTTCTATTAATGTTTGGATTTTGTCAGGCTGGCTTGTAGGTACTTCTCCTTCATGACTGATAAGGAGACTAGAAAGCAGTTGCCCCAGGGAAGGGGATATCTTCCAACCAGCGCTGGTGGCATTGTGAGGCTGAGTGTGCTCTGATTTGAGCCTGTGGAGGCTGAGCAGGCAGATGTCCCAGTGGGCGCCAGCCCAGGACATCCTGTGGGGTCTGTGGCCGTGACCCTGAGACAGGGAGATCAGAAAAGGGGGAAGGAAACATGTCCCTAACTCACACGAGGGCCAAGACAGTTTCTAAGATCTGCTCTTTACTGTTAGTATTCATGAATTTCATGATTATGTTTTATAGGTAACATTTTTTACTTTCCGTTATGGTTTGTGTTTAAATGTAATTGTCTTGGTTACTTTTCTCTCATTGCTGAGACAAAATATCTGACACCTAAAGTGAAGGAAGGAAAGGTTTATGTAGCCCACAGTCTGTGGAGGTTTCAGTCTATAATCAGGCGGCTCCAAGGCAGAGTGACACATGGCAGAGGACAACAGTTTATGACAGTGGAAAACAGCACAAACAACAAGAGTAAAAGGTGAAGGTCATGGAGAGAAGACTGTTTCTGTCCCTTATACTGTATGCGGGTACACCCACTTGAGTGTAGCACTCACACCCATAATCCCAGCATTGGATCATGAACCATTCACAGACTCTAGAATCCTGTCTCCGTGACTGCATGAGGCTTTGGCGGGACATCTAGACACAAGCCATAACACTTTCTGACCTTCATTACACTAACCACTTCAATCTGAGACTGATGCCTTTCAACTGTGATAAAATTCAAACCTTGTTTTCTTTGATGATAACCTTCTCTTTATTTCTCTGTTGCTTCTTTATGGAACTCCCATTAGATAGAGAGTTGAAGTTTTAGGCAGATTTAATACTTCTTAAATAGCTTTGTCTATTTAGATTTTTTTGCTTTTGTTTTTGGTGCACTTTCATAAGTGTTTTCCTTAAATTCAACTTTCTACCATGTGATAGACACCATTTTTTTATAGCAAACCTATTAAAATTTATTTCACTATTTCCCAATTGTTGTTTCATTTACTTTGTGGGTACAGCATCTTCTCAGATATCCCTGATGATAATTTTATTTCCCCCAAAGAAGACACACCATCTCTTTTACCCAGATCCCTTTAAATCTGTGGTATGTTATGGTCTAGAGCTGAGATGGGCTTCTGGAAGGTGAAGCAATCATGGAATGCTACACCCATCCGTGGATTTCTGATGAGGTCAGAGTTGCATGAAGAGGGTGGGGTCTGTAGGAAGAGGTGGGTCACGAGGGGAGTGACCTGAAAGGGCTTTTTTCCCCCCTGGCTCCTCCTTGATCTCTCTCCTAGCCACCATGATGTGAATGGCTTTTTTCTACCACATCTTTCTACCATGCCTTTCTTGCCTCAGAGCCAACTGACTACAAACTGAATCCTCTTTTTTAAAAAAAGGAGACCCAAATAAATCTCTCCTCCTTTAAAGTGTGGGTGTCATTTACTTTGTGTCAGTTGCAGCTCAGTGAGTCAGACGTGAGGCTTGCTGGTGAGGAAGCAGAGGCTCACACTTGCCCTGGGACAGCTTCTGGATTTTCAGTCTGTGTCTGGCCTTACAGGCCAGCTCCACTCATTTGCTCTTTGTCTTTCAGAAAATATCTGAAAACTTTTTCTCAAAGGTTGTCCTCCTCTCAATCGGTGTTCACCTTTTTTATTTCTTGTTGTTTGAGTGGTGCCTGAGAAAGATAAAGAGATATGCTCAATACACTGTATTATTTGAAAGCTCTTCTGTACATACCATATTTTACTTAATCTCTTCTTGGACATGTACTGTTCTTCCTTTCTCCTGATAATTGCTATTAAGCATTTTGATTTGTGCATATTTCTGTTTGTAATTTTATGTATTTCCTTAGGAATGCTTCCTATCCTTGAAATATCCCTGTTTAAGTGCTAATGAATATGTCTAGATTAATTCTTGAAAATGCTAGAAGAGCCAGAAAATTAAAATAGCATTTATTTCAATATTATTGAAATTCTAATATAAAAATACATGGTTCAATTTGATATCTTTAATTATTTAATCAAAAATAGAATTTCTTTGGTTATTTTCTATGGCTTTTATAATGTAATAAGACCATGGTGTCTTACATTCCTAAAGAGTAAAGTCCAAACAAGAGTAAAGAACTCCTAAGATTTAAATGATAAAGTCAGATGACTTAAGTTTGATAATAGCCAAAAACTTAACAGGCACTTCATGAAGTATGACATCAACTGTCTAATGAACAAATAAAAAATATCCACGTTTGGGGTTGGGGATTTAGCTCAGTGGCTTAAGCACTTGCCTGGTAATTGCGAGGTCATGAGTTTGATCCCCAGTACCCCCCCCCCAATTCTATGTTTAATAATTTACTTGGAGACTTAAGGTGAAAGTAAAATGTAATACCTCTGTATATATTCTCTATATGGCTGAAGTGAATCTTTAATACTAAGTACTAACAAAGAGATACAACAGTGAGAGTTACCCTACACTACCAGGAATTGTTAATATAATTACTTTAAAACTTTTTGACTATATTTACTGAAGTTAGACATGCCCATTCTTTATGATACAGCAATTCCCCACTCAAGAATAGACTCACCAAAACTATACACACACATTTCAAAAGACATGCACAAGGATATGGCAACATCTCCCAACAATATCCCCAAATTGGAAAATACCACATATTCAGTAACGGTAAACTATTATCTTATAGTCACTTAAAGGAGGAGAGGATTCATCTGGCTCATGTTTTAAGGGGATGGTCAGTTGGTTCCAAGGCAGGAACAGCATGGCAGAAGGGCTTAGTTGAGTACTGATGCTTAGTTTGTGGGGGCTGGGAAGGAGCACAAGGGAACAGTACAAGACAGGAAGGGGCAAAGGTCCAGATATAGACCCCAAAGTCATGTCCACCCACATACTCGGAAATATGCTCCACCTAGAAGCTGGAGCCTCAACCTCTAGACCAAATGGCCTCATCAGAGCTCATTCTAAACCAAGCCTTATCTCAGACTAAGGAGTGATCTTGTCAGCAGCAAAAAAACAAGGAGCAGAAACGCGTGTAAATATTTTGAGTCATGACATTTTAAGCATAAATGTATTGAAATTGGCTAATTTTTTAAAAAGGATGCTCAGATTAGGCTTTAGTAGCCCATGGCTGCTGTAAATTGCCAAACTGAAATGACACAGGAAAATGAACAATAGAAGGAGCTATAAAAATTTTTAAGTTACTTGAAATAAAAAAAAAAGGCATCAGAAGAATTTATAATGAAATAAAATTAAAAGAAAAATCCTATTAAATTGGGCTAGAAAGAAATTTTACATGGGTAAATTTCAAGTTTAAATATAAAAGTCACAAACCAACACATATACAGAAAATCAATGTATTCAAATGTATAAAGGAAAACACTTTTATGTGAAAAAAATACTGGTAGTGACTCTCAAGCAATGGCAGGAAATTAACTGAATCTAAAACAAGGAGACCAAAGACTATTAATATAAATGAGTTGAAAATGATAAAAGTCTTTAATCTGAATATAGTTTGATTTTTCTTTTTGCATCTTGTGGCTAGTACATTTTATTCTCTGTTTAAAAAGTAATTTTGTACTCTAAAACCATGAAAATAATTTTTAATGTTTCGTCTCATTTTATTTTCATGGACATAATATTGGGCTTTGTTTATGAGATACAGTGTTATAATGTGATTCATATATACAATACGTAATGATCAAACCAGGGCAGTTGCCATTCTTGCTTTCTTAAGTATTATCCCTTGCATGTTTTGGAAACCTTTAATCGTTGCAGACAACATTTATTCTCTCGCGCTAACACTGTGGTTGGTAATCATTATCGACCTCTGCTGTATCCCTTTCCCCCCCTTTCTTACCTGCCAATCACCTCTATTTCATACTCCATTCTACGTGACTGAGTGTTAACTTTCACCAATGAAAACATGGGCTATTTGGCCTGTGCCTGGCTTATTTCACTTCACGTAATGCCCTCTTTTCATCTGTGTCACTGCAAGGAAAGAATTTCATCTTTTTTATGGGAAAATAGTATTCCATCACATATTCGTATTTTTTACTGATACTGTTGTCAATAGACATGTATTTGTCTATTGTGAATAATTCTTCAATAACTATGGGCATGCACTTATTTTTTTTTGATATAATGTTTTCATTTTCTTTGGTTGTATACCTATTAGTGCGACCACTGGATCATATGGCAGTTCTACTTTCAGTTTTCTGAAGAATCTTTCTAGTGTTTTCTATACTGGCTCTATGAATTTTCATTCCTACTAACAGCATTTGAGTTTACTTTCTTCCCCATCCTCATCAGTATTTGTTGCTTTCTGTCTTTTTCATAATTTTCCTTCTCATTGGCTGTGATGGTGTTTCATTTGATTTTGATTTGCATTTCTCTGATGATTAATGATGCTGGACATTTTTTCATTAATGCTGAAAATTTCTCTGGTATCTTTTTTTTTCTTTTTTATCTTTTGTACCTAGTTCTAAAATCTATTCAGAATTGATTGTTTGGTTTTTTGGCTTTATTTTAGGGTAGGCATAAAGATATTCTCCCACATGGATATCCAACTAAATCAGAATCATTTATTTAAAAGGCTGATCTTGTCTGTTGTAATGTAGGGCTATTGTTGGGATAATTATGGGCTACATATATGTGGGTCTGTTTTTGGCCATTTCTTTGTTAAGGAAAATAAATAATTTCTCTTTGCTTGTTTTTTTAAAGTCTTTTTGTCTTTTTATCCTCCCCCCTTCCTATCCTCTCAACCTTTCTCCCTTCTTTTTTTCCTTTACTTTTTCTTTTCTTTTACCTGGATTATTCTATCTTAATTTCTTCATTTTATTACACTAGGTATGATGTCAGGCAATGCAACTCATTCATTTTTAATCTTTTTCTCAAGATTGCTTTGGCTCTCTTTCTCTGTTCATTTTCTTTTACATTTTAGAATTAGTGTCCCAGTTTCTGCTATTGAATCTTCTGTGATTTTGTTTGAAATTGAAGTGAATTTGAAGACTGCCTTCAACTCTATTACAGTTTTATGATATGGACTCTCTGGAAGATGATCACGTGACTCTCTGTAATTTTGCTCAAGAACTGTGTGTGTCTTTTGGTTGACAAATCACTGTTGGCACTGCTCATCCCTGGTGTCCATTCAATTGTGTGGTCTGGGTCACCCATCTGTCATTTCCAGGTTTGATGGACTGGGTCAAGGTGTATCAATTTTATGATATTAAAAGTATCTTTCATTTTTTTTAGTTTCCTCTGAGGACTTTACTAGCTCATGGATTTCTGCTCTTATCTTTTTTTTACCCTCCCGAGTATAGAGTGAGGTTGTCTTGCTGTGAAACTAAGTGATAACTTTTCTCTGTGCGGCAGATTACAAGGCTGACATCTTGGTCCATCCTTGGCTGATGTGAGCAGTCTGAATTGGGACAGACCCAAGCTGGGCAATGCCTCTGATCCAGGGTGTAGTTCTTCGGCTTTCTGCTGAGGGTCTTGCGCTCTTGAGTATCAAGATACTGTGGGAAGCCGGGAGAGGCATTTTCTGTCTGTAATCCTAGTACTTAGGGAGGCTAAAGCAGGGGGATTGCGAGTTTAAACCCAGTCTGGGTAATTTAGTGAGGCCCTGGCCTCAGTCCCTAGGTTTAGGCGGTAATATGCTGCTTTTCAGTTTTGTTTTGTTTTTATTTTAGACTTTTAAACCCCATAGCCTCAAAATTTGATAAAATCTTGAATGAGAAACATATCATTTAACTGAGATCTCTTAATTATCCAATTTTATTATGTAGACACTGTGAGACAGATATATTTTCTGCTGTTGCTTCCTTTCCGTAAGATCCCTATCCTGTGATTGCCTAATCTGAGATTCTAATCCTCTGGGTATTGGAAATCAGAAAACAAGTCGATGATGATATATGTTCTCTCTAGGTCCTATACTTACAGCCTGGGGTATCCTTAGCTGTCCCTCCAGCTGTGAAAATCTTTGTTTCTCTACATTTTTAGGTTTTGAGTTGCTATATTCTTAATTAACAGAGGCTTTGGCTTAGCTCTTTATCCATTAATTAATCTGAATACAACTCTTGTACCTCAGGTAAGAAAGGAAAATTAGGGACTCTTTTGGGGCTGGTAGGCCCGCCCTTCATCCGCAGGGAACTGCCTGGAGATCGGCATCTGGGCCGGGTCTGTTTGGGCCCGTAGCCCCGCCCTTCATGCCCAGGAAGTCTCCCAGAAAGCAGCATCTCAGGCTGTCTCTTTGGGACCTGAAACTCCCGGACCTTAGAGTGGCCTGAGCTGTTTGGATCCAAAGTCTGCACA
>PVJX010004509.1:0-94136 GCA_004027295.1 Dolichotis patagonum
ATACAGTATTCCAAGGAAAAAAGGAAAAGAACAACAACAAAAAAAACTAAAAAAATTATTGCTTGACAAATTACATACTGACTTCTTGGAAATAGTTGTTCAATTTACAAAGTTAAAACATGTAAAGTAGACATTCAAACAGTGAGACTGTCAACAGTTCTGCTCCACAATCTGACAAAAACAGCGATATGGTCATCCACCTTACCCATGCAAATATACATGCAATTATATCAAAAGGGTAAAATTAAACACAATAAAACAGAACAAAGCGGATCACAAGAAAGCAATGTAAGAGACATAAATTTCAAAACTAGACAATCGGAGATATTCACTCTCTATCATATTGACTCTTGTTTTGGTCCAAATAGTTGTCCATGAAAATATGGAATAATTATTTAAATGTCTGATGAGAATTAATTTTCACACGCATCACCAATTATTGACATTTAGGCATTAATCATGTCTGTTACTGAGAGTACTGGTTAAAATATTTTATGAAGGGCAGTAATTATTTTAAGTAAACCAGTTAGACTAAAACATATCTTTGAGTTTTAGACTTTGGAGTTGGATTGTTTTCTGTAGCAGAAATACAGATACTTTTTTTTTTTTTATATAAGGAATGGCTCAAGACAGAGACCAGCTGAGACACTGGACTTGTGTAAAGGCAACATGGCATGGAATTCATTGTGCCTTTGTGCAGGTAGACAGAGGGCATAAAGGCAGTCTGTAGGGAGCAAGGCAAAGTGGGCCTTTTTAAATAGAATTTGAAAGAAAGCAAAGGACCCTAGGCTAGATCTTAGTAAACATCAGTTTACTAAGTTGTCAAAGTCTTCTGGATATTTTGTTCCTCAGTATTCAAAGTCTTTGGGACATCTGCTGTAAATATGTGGGTGTCTTCAAATGTCCAGGTGTTTTGGAAGATTGTGTGCTCCACCTTTTCTCTTTTATGACATCCTGTGTTTGCTGAAGGCACTCCAAATGCTGAGTAGAGAATAATGTCTCTGCCAACCCACAAGTTGGGTATTGGGAGAGTCATGTCCAAATCGAGCCTTACATTCCCATCTCTTTGTTATTGTAAACAAAAAGGAAAAAGAAGAAGAAAAAGGCAGATTGACACTGTTTCTCATGACTGCTTCCTGTGTAGTACATGGACTGAGTGGGCAACTTAGTGGAAAGGAAAACCTTGGGGAACTTTTATATCAAGGGAAGGAGAAGAGCAACAACTGCTGACTGTTTGGATACAGTTTTATAAGACCTGTGACAGGAATCTGAAAAGACAAGGCCCAAGTAAGATAAGGGGATTAGACAGACTGACAGGAGCCCAGCTGGAGATCTGTGAGAGGGGCTGTAGAGAAGGAGATCATTTATATACTGTATGAGGTGGGAGACAGATGGGCAGAAGGAGGGCAAATCAAGGCCAAGATCCTGACTGAGGTAAAGGTGAAGAGAGCCTGTGTGGAAGAGTATCTTTCAAATCTAGGACTGAGGGGTGGGTGGTAGATGGGGAATGAAGATAAAAGGGAATATGGGTTGGGTACCAGAGGATGGATAGGCAGGACTGTGTATGGTGGATAGCATGGAGATCTTGTACTAATCTGTAAGTGCCATTTACTTTTTGGGCAGGGAGGTTTGGAGTGTTGGAGAGTTGATAGGAACCCAAAGACCATGTTTAAGCAAACAAGAAGTAATTGGTTTTAGTTCCTTTGGAGTCTGATTGGGGACAAAGTATTGGTGCTGGGAGGGTGGGGGTAATATGGCTTTAATGGAATGGCAAGAGGAGTTTGACTGAGACCTAGGGAAGGGGAGGAGGTATACCAGACCCTAGAGTTGAGATCTGGGGAGGTAACAGGGGCTTTGGGCAAGGCTGGAGAAGGAGAGAAGAGAAAGGCTGAATTGAAGAAGGGGTCCTGTGAGTTATTCAGGCAACACTGATCTTGTGGAAAGTCACATAGCGAGCAGGCATGGAAAGACCAAAGAACTTTCCAGGTGATGATCTGGGGGTCCTGGGTGTCTACTGAGGTGACTGAGGTCTGTCTAGACTGTATTAGACCAGGTGTTATCATTTATCTCATCCCTTGGGGAGTATGTTGGCCTGGTATTTTCTGTTGTTGTTGTTGTTGCTTCTCTTGAGGGCTGCCCAAAGAAACAGTGAAGTAAGTATGGGCCAAACAATAAAATCAGTAATACTATTATGAATATAACCAAAAAATATTCTACTAGAAATACCCAGTAATAACCTTCTATAAAGAGGATAAGGATAAGACCCAGGGAATGTTACAATATTTTGTGGCCTTAAGTTGCCTAATATCTTAAATAGCCATAGAGATAGTAGAATGATCAGGAATAGCTTTTAGCTTTTGTAACAGCACAAGCATCCTCTTGTGCTCTTGTTAGGATGCCTAATTTCATCTAATTTTGGAGGACAGCTTGCCTTATTAATTTTTTTTAATTTATGAGAGATATCATTGTGTCTTTTACAATGAATAACTGCTATTTTGGAGGTCATATAGATACATGACAAAAGTTTATTTACTCTTTTGATTATACTTTTCTGCTGGCTGTTTAACTAAAAACTGAGAACTGTGTTAATTAAAATTGGCCCGTCCCTGTCTATCGAGGCCAGGTAAGCCCGTGTAGGCGTTACTCTTGGAACCATGTGTAGAGCCTCTCAGCTCCTCTGTCCGTGTCACCTGCCAGGATAGGGCACAGTCTTGCTTGACCATGTCCTGGTGACCCTCCTTAGGCATACTGCACATCTTACTCATCCCTGTCCTCTGGGGATGAGTAATTTCCCTGCTCAAGAGATGGGCGACTTACCAGAGTTGCAGGATTCTGCAGGATAAGTTCTCTCATGTCCTGGGTTTCTGCTGACCTTGGAAGGCCAGGGCCAAAATAGTGGCTGTTTTCTTAGCCCAGTTATCTCTCTAGTTTTGGTCCCTAAACTTTAGTTGTTGGGCACCCAGAAGAAAAGATTAGTTACGTTATTCATATAACAGATGTAGCAGATGTAAAGCATAGGTGTAAATTATTTTTCATAGCTATCGTCCTCTGTTAAAGGCAAACAGTTGTTGTGAGGTTTATAATTTAACTTTTTAGAGAGAAGGTTTTAAAGTTAACTTTGGGAGAGTTGCAGAGAAATTGGGGTTTTAGCAGTCTGAAGAGAAGGAGCTCAGATGCTGGCTTACCTGGGAGAGGTCGGACAGAGGGGGAACAGGAGGACAAGGGAGTGAGTGTCTGGACTGGGTGAGTAGTCTGGCAGAGTGGTGAGTGGCAGTGGGGAGACCATATGCCTGAGGTTCGAGAAGCAGCGGGCAGGGCCACCTGAGCCTTGCGGCCTCAGCCTGCAGTGCCATGAGCAGCAGCGGCCTTCGGAAGGCAGCTGTGGGTGGGCTTGGGCTGGGCATGAATCAGTTCAACCGTGGAACCAGGCAGCCACAGTGTGGCACCAGCGGGGAACAGGGGGTGGGAGTGGATTATGGGCCAACCAGGGGTGCCATGGCCTGGGACCTGGTGGCAGGCATGGCCTGCTGCGTGCAGGGGTCCTGTGGAATGAGCTGGGGCAAGGGGGCCTGCCCTGCAGCTTGGTATTTTTCTTACCCAGGCTGCGCTCAGGTGCGAGGGCAGAGGGTGGGCTGTGTGCACAGGTGCCATGGTCTGTCCTGCTGTGTGTATGAGAGCTAACTGGATCTTGACTTCTATGGCAGCCCACGTGCCTGCTGTGCCATGTTTCCAGGGCTGTAAGGGCAGCAAGCGGGCTCTGGGTGGGGAAGGCTGGGCATCCCAGGCATGGGTGTTTAGCACTAGGATTGCACAGCCTGGGACCGCCGGCCTGGGACCAGTGCACAGGTTGGATGGCTGGCGCACAGCAGCTCCCAGCAGGGCTCCTGGGCTGAGGGAATCACAAGAGGGAAAAGTCAGGGAAGAATCAGCATGAGAGGGAAGTGAGTAAGGTGTGGATGGAAGGGAAAGGAGGAGAAAAATGAGTTTCTAACTTATTAGTAGAGGAGAAAAGTCCAGATCTGTAGCTCGACGCTTGACGGAGGCTTGAGAAAGGGCTGTAACAGCATCATTTCAGGTCAGTCTGGGACAGAGGATACTGATGATCACTGCAAGAGCTGTCTTTCATCCTCGTTGGGGAGTGCAGGAGGAAGGATAGATGGTGTCTGCTGATTACCCCTCCAGGCTGTCCAGGGCGGGCTTCCACTGAGGAACCTTTGGATATCTGCTGGAGAGCTGCCCCACTCACAATCCCTAAGTTGCCCCTTCAGTTTTCACTAGCTCTGTGTAATCAGAAACCTGTCTCTGGAAAGGAATCCAGTTGCCCATCTGGTCAGCATTTCACTGGCCACTGGTGTCCGTGAGGAGGACTTAGCACGGGCTGTGCTCTGCTTTGACAGTCACAGCTACCCTAAGGACAATCAGTAGCTGGCAGAGTGACCACTGCTTGGTTTTAGCATTCTATAAGGGACAGATAAAAGCCTGAGCTGAAAATAGACAAGATTTTATAAAAAGACCCCCTTTTCACAATTTTATCAAAGTCCACTAGATGGCACTTTAAAATTACTTCTCCTTAGTACTAAGCTAGGATTAAAAACTACAGCAGTCCCAAGTCAAACAGTTCAAGCAATTCCTAAATTTAACAAATATAAAGCAGAAATATAAGACCTTGTCCAGAAGAGTAAAACATCCCTTTAAGAAACATCATAAAGTGATTTAGAAAAGGCACAAATAGCGGCAAACATGAACGACAGTCATGAGTACCGAGTATAATTCAACAGTCAAGAAATTAAAGCAAACGCTTATCTCCTGTTAATCATATGTCATGTTGCAAAATGGAAAAATCAAAAGTGTCATGCTCTGGTCACCGAGAGCCATTGTGTAGCAGGAAGCTTTGCCAGGCCATATTTCAGAAAAGGATCGGCCATTCTGGGCTTCAGATAGGGAGAGAGGTGCTGAGGCTTCAGATCCTGCGGGAAGCCTGCTAGTGTGGATGGAGGTGGGTGGAGACAGACAGTTCTCCACTAGAGTACAGAGAGCGGTATGGGAGAGGCAGCTAGATCTCTAGTGCCTGTCTCCAAGAAGGACCCAAAGCCATAAATGTGAGCAACTGAGCAAAGCATAGGTCTTTGTGGTTGGTCAGACGTTAAAGGGTAGCAGCCTTCCTGAGAGTGCTTTTCAAGGCCAGTGCTGGAGTTTCAAAAGCCCAAAAAGCAGGGTGAGACTCTATAATTTCATGAGGGAAAGTAAAAGGCAGGCAGGGAGGAAGGAAGAGGGAAAGAAAGGTTGGGGGGCTTACCTGACCTGAAACACCCCCGTGAGATCTGGCATGGCAGAAGTGGCAGGAGCTGTAGGGGACCAAGGCCTGAGGACCTAACTTCGTGTTCACAGCTGGGGTGAAAGTTTGAGAGAGCTTAAAGGCCCTTGGAGAGAGCCTGTCTCCGTCTCGGGTTTTGGCTCCAGATGAAAGGAACAGTGTAAGGCGGAGACCAGCCGAGACCACTGGGCTTGTGTAAAGGCAGCGTGACATGGAATTTATTGTCTGCCTGGGTGCAGGCAGATAGAGAGCAAAAAGGCAATCTGTAGGGCACAAAGAAAAGCAGGTTTTTAAAAATAGGTTTGAAAGAAGGCAAGGGACACTTTCCCTTGGTGGAAAGATCTGAGTGAACATCAGTGGTCAAAGTCCTCTGGATGTTTTGTGCCTCAGTGGGCAAAGTCCTTGGGGCACCTGCTGGAAATGTTCAGGTGTCTTCAAGTGCCCAGATGTTTTGGAAGATTCCTTATTCCATCTTGTCTCTTTCATGACATTCCATGTTTGCTGAGGGCAGCCCCAGTGCTGACTTGAGAACAATGCCTCTGCTGGCAGACAGGTTGGATACTGGTAGAGCCATGTCTGAAATGAGCCTTGCATTTTCAAGCTACCATTGAAAGGAAGCTGTATTCTTTCTTCCTGACTCCCAGTCTGCCTCCTGAAAAGTCAGCTCCCTCCTGAAATACTCACACTGGTGCCGAAAATGACGATATTGCCAGAGCAGCTACAATGGAGAAATTATGGTCTCAGTTGCTCTACTGCCAGAAAAACTAGTGAAATAATTTTATTGCAGTGGTTCATATATGTCCTGATTTCTTTCTAAAATTTTATTTTCTAGATGGAGCACATTATACAAATGAATACAGAACATTTTTACAGTCTAGTGTGTGACAAACTTCCACCGAAATTTCACTAAAATTTCACAGGACACTTAGCTGTTGAATTTCTACTATGTCACAGGCCCCATTTTAGGTAGCAGACCACAGATTCTAGGAATTAATCTCACTCTCAACCTTTGAGGTTTGCACAAAATATGTAATATTTTTAAAAGTCTACATTAAGCACTTAAGAATACTATGAGAGCCTGATTCTTTGCCTATTAATTGCTTTCTAGAGTATAAATTTTATCTCTTCCATTATGATAAGTTTTATCAATCCCAGTGTAACTGAAATATTCTCAGATTGTTTGCTGAGAGAAGGTAAAAAAAGTTTCACTTTGTCTATTGGTCAAAATATGCAGATGGCTGCATCAATCTGGTATGTAAGACTGTGACTCTGTGACTTCTGTGGTCTATCTTGCTTAAAACAAATTTGAATGGCTTTAAACGTATTACCTTATTTAGCTTTCTGAAAATGGAATGAAAATGGAAAACAATTAAAGTGAACTTCTGGGGATACCTACACTAAAGTTTTAGTTTTGAGAACCACAGAAATGACAGAAATTCCCCTGCCAGGCTTCAGGGTCTTCTTCTGCCTGGCTCTGTGACCCTTTCCCAAATGGTGTAGGTTGAGCCTATATTTCATTTCATTTCTTTCTTTCTTTCTCTTTCTTTTTGTTTTTTGTTTTTTTGAGACAGTGTCTTGCTATGTAATTCAGGTTGGCCTTGAGCTCACTATGTAGCCCAGGCTGCCCTCGAACTGGAGATGATCCTCCTGCCTCAGCCTTCCCAGTGCTAGGATTACAGGCCTGCACCATCATGCCTGGCTTGGGCCTAGATTTCTAAAATATCTCTCATTTATTTTTTCTTTTATTGATAAACTCTTCTTTTACAATCTGGTATTTGAGTTGCTTAATGTGTTTAAAGCCATTAAAAACTCACAAAGAAAAAAATCACAGCCCATAACAGTGAAACATTAATTTAGATGCAGGCTTCTAACTTATGCTGACAGTGTGTTCATGCGTCCTTACCTTGTTTTGTCGAAACTGTAGCTGGGGCTGATTTTAGCTGCAGCCTTGCTGCACGTTGCCTCTGCTGTTCCTCTTGTCTTGGTTCAAACTACTGCTGTTTTCTTTCATGGATTCTTTTTGCATTAATTTTAATGCTTTTTAAAAATGATGTGAAGATATCACTCACCTTGTTTCTTGCATTGTTTGTCACCCTCTGAAATTTACACCCAAGGAGTGTATAAACTCCCGTCACTCTAGTTCTGTGCTAATCATAACCTCCCTGTATCTCAGTGGCTTACAATACTGCACACTGCACTTACTTCTTATTCACATTACACTGAGGTTGCATATCAGCCGTGACTCTGTGGGATCAGCCAGTCTCTGCTCAATTTGGCTCCACGTTACCGCTTTTCAGAACCCAGGATGAAGGAACAGGTACTCACCAGGACATTCCAGACTCATGGTGGAGGGTCAGGACAGGACAGAAAGAGAAATTACTGACATATGCTGGGATATGTCAATTTTAAGCTTCTGTCCAGCATTGGTTCCCCATCAATTCTGTTCATGTTGTGGTGGCCAAAGCAGTCACAGGGCCAAACCTGAGCTGAAAGGGGAGAAAGTTTATAATGTCTTTTGAAAGACATTATCCTGGGACAAACAGTTCAACTCACAACATTATATTTGGTTGAAACTTAAACTCTACTAGAGAGGGCACTGATTTCCTGGGAGCTGTTCGCAAACATTCCAAGCTCGCGGCAGTATTACATTCCCTGTGCCCTTCAGCTGGGTCTAGCTGCATGGTTTACTTGGCCTGTGAGATATAGTTCAGCTGATGTGTTCTAATTCAGCAGAAGCTTAAAAGTCAACATACAGCTTACCTCATTCACTTCTTCTACCTCACTGGTTGTGGGAGCTGGATCAAGAAGGACCTCAGTCAGCCATCAGTGGAGTGAGCAGACACCCTGACAATACACAGGGAACGTGGAGAATCAAATAAACAAACCATTGCTGTGTTAAGTTTCTGAAATTTGAAGCCTATTTCTTACCACAGCATCCCCAGCCTATCCTGACCAAACATTTGGCTTTCAGGGATGGTTCTCTTGTTATAGTCTGGCATAGGCATTTTTAGAAAACAAAAGATAGCCACTCTTTGCTGATAAAGACCTAGTGGTTCTAATACTGAGCAAAACTCAGGTAAGAAAAAAGAGATTTACTATGTCTTCATGATAAGACAGCTCTACTGAATTGACTTGATTCATTACTTGGAGATGTCCTTGAAGTGACTCCCAAGGTCCTGCTCATTGCCTGCATTTTCCTCAGTTTCTCTGCCCCTTGCTATTGAACCTAATAAAGTGGGTTGATCCAGAGAAGTCTTTGTCTTAGCCCTCGGAGTCTAGAGCTCAACTAAAGGGTTTTGACTCTCCTGGAGCCCTAAAATCATATCACTTGTCTCAATTTATTTAAACCTCCACTGTACACTCATTTGGGAGACCGGGGATCTAGGTCAGGACCCAATAGGATTGAAGATGTAGCTCATGCTACCTGGGCAAAGCACATGAGGAGGTCTTGGGTTCAATTCTCAGTACAGTGAAAAAACGAAACTTCTATTGAGGATATATCCATGTCACAAAAACTTAGAAGACGAAAGAAAATAAGTCTACAACCTTACCTACATTTTCTCTATTTGTCTATAGCTGTGTTTATCTACAACAGATGATATAGACTGATATGTCTAGATAAATGTACATAGAGGTTTATGCAAAACACATTAATTTGAAATCTTTACCAATTAAATATAACTCTGCAGTTACAAAGTAGAAACTTAGAAACTTTTTCACTGTGTTCTGCAGTATACCATGATCATCTTTCATGTTGCAAGTTCGAACTCTTTCCACTAGAGGGCACAGGACCACCGCGGAGACTAACTTGGTTTTCCTGACTGCTTCCGGCGTTTCTGATCAAGGTGCAGAGAACTGGAGAACAGAAGCCTAAATGAAAGCTTTTGGGTCCGTCGGTCTCTGGAATGTGCGACTGGCCACGCACTGCAGCTTTAGCACGTTTAGAACCGCTGAAAAGAACACCCCGGTGCTGCCACACACGCGATTTTTCCAAATCCCTTTCCTTATAAACTAAGCATTTAATACTTCTGAACACGATCAAAACGGCAGCCTTATTATTAGAAGCTTTTTCATTCCTGTTAAGTGAACTGACTAGAATTCACAATAGGTTCGTTATTTAATGAAAAATGGGTTGGTGTTATTGAAGTTCGATTGCAAAATTAGAAATGTAAAAAGTAGGAAAGAGTGGTGCACACCTGCAATCTCAGATACGCTGAAGGCTGAGTCTGGAGTATCTCCAGGTATAAGATAAATTGAGCAATATATCTACTTGCCCTGTCTGAAAGTACAATTGAAAAAGGGCCGAGGTGTAGGCTGATAAGGCCTTGCCTAGCATGTGTGAGGCCGTGGGTTCAATTCCCAGTAGTACCCAAAAGAAAAAAGGAAAAGAGTCACTCTCAGATTTCTCAGAACTTCAATAGCGTTTCATTCTTGGCATAAAGAAATCAAATAGGATTACTTGTATTTTATTCAGTGTGATTCAATAGGTATTCAATACATCCTCATGTAAATTTTGTCTCAAGTTACTTAAATTTAATAAATTCTACTTAGATAACCATGAAGACCCATGAGGGAGTAATTACAGTTTCCCATGGGGCATTGTTCTGGGAAAGTCAGGATTGGCTCTCCTACATTGTACCATTATCCAGACATGTCAGGAAAGGGAAAGACAAACAGCCAATAAACATATGTAAACAAGCTTATCCCTGCAAGTAGTCAGGCAAATGCAAATTAAAATTAAAAGGAGATGCCGTTTTATGTTCATTATATTGGCAAAACTTTACAAGTCAGATTTGAGTTTGTAGGGAAATTGGCGCCTTCATGCACTGTTGGAGGAGTTTAAATTAGTAGAACCACATTGCAAAGCAATTTAGCATGTATAATAAAGTTACTGATGCATGCACCCTGCAATCCCACAATTCCACTCCCCTTAAGTGAAAACCTGGCTTCATATTAGACTCATTATCCCAATGGGTTATCACTCTTACACATGTACAGAAGGAACCAAATTCAGATATATTCATTGCAACATTATTTATAATAGCAAACAATTGGAAACAACAGTGTTTCTCAGTCGGAGGCTACAGAAACTATGGTAGAGATTGGATAGAAAACTAATGAAGCTGTATAAACTACAGGTATATACAACATCATAATTGAGTACTCCTAATATAATTTCAAAACCTAGGCAAAGCACATCTACAATGGCATTCTATATCGCAGTAAAAATAAATCAGCTAAACCTTTGTATAAATCTTGGACCAGATTTTCAAGGCTGCGATTTAAAAATTAATAAAAAACTTAATGTCTTAAAATAACACACATTTTTTAAAATTTTACATCTTTAGAGATAAGAAGTCCAGAATACAGCTCAGAGGACTATACTCACAGTGCACTCAGGGCCGCATGCCCTTTGCAAGGCTCTGGGGGAGAATCTGTCTCCTCACCAATCCCAGCTTCCCAGAGGCCCCTCTTAACTTCCTTCTTTTGTGGTCCCTTCCTTTTTTTTTCAAAGCTGGCAGCTCCATTTCCAAGCTTGATTACCTGTCACCCTGTTAGTTAACATAGTCTCAATGCAGGAAAGATATTTTTTCCTCTATTTTTTTTGTTTGTTTTGAGACAGGATCTCACTATGCAGTTCAGGTTGGCCTTGAAATCACTACACACCTGTCAGCCTGATAAGGGTGGTGGGGAGGGCCCAAGGGAGATTTTCTCAGATGAGGTCCCCAGGTTAAAGGATGCACATGTACAAGACATTGGCAACAGCAGGCAGCACTGAGCACAGCAGAGCCGCTGTGCCCATGAGCAGCCTGTGTCTTTATCCTATAAATCTTATACAGGTTGTTATCGTACATTTACATTCTTACATAGTGCCATAACCAGCACATGCATGTTTACCTATGCTAAGTCATAGTTATATAACTGTCCCACTGTTGGTCTGCACTAGACAAATGGATCACGTCCACAGGTATCCTTAGATGCCCTGACCTTTGAAGCAGTCTAAGTGGTTCCCTACAATAGCTCAGGCTGACCTCCAACTCCCAGTGTTCTTCCTGCCTCAGCCTCCCAGTGATGGGAAGTTAGCTGACTTTTTAAGGAGAAAGAAAGGTTTCTTCTGCTTCCTGTTCTGAAACTCTGCTTCTTGGCTAAGGCCAAAGGCAAGATATCAGTCAAATGTCCTTCTGTTCCAATGTTCCTAACCATCTGAAATCTCATTCTCCACATAGCCCTCACCCGATGGTCATCCATACTTCTGCTTCCAGCTCAAATGTCATTTTTTTGCAAAGGCCTTTGGTGATCATCCCATCTGTGGTTCCCTAACTGTTCATCACAGACCCCTGAAGAGCCCGTCAGACTCACTGTTAGATACTGGTTTCTTTGCTGTGTACCGTCTATCTTCTGCACTAGACTGCAAATTCCTAAAAGGCAGTAGCATCGTTTGTCTGTTTTATTCATCTACAGATGCCCAGCATTTAGCACAACTCATGATACACTGTGAAATCTCCACAAAGATCTACTAAATAAATAATGGGTGCATGACTTTTCCTCAGACTGTTTGTGACACACTTTGTCCCTGATCAGTCGCTGTTGGTATGGATCAAAACGTGATTGGTGTTTCCAAGAGTACACAGGCTATTAAGATTTTTCGATTTCATTTCCATCATGGCCAATGGAAAAGAATCCTGGAACGCCCTTCAAATTTCCCTCAGTCCTCCTTTTATTCCTTTTCTCTCTTCTCTTAAAAAACTCTTCCTTTTGTTTTGTTTTGTTTTGTTTTGTTTCTTATGTAAAAGGCTCAATTCTGAGAAAAAGGATCACTCTGGCAGTACTGCAAGTGAAAGAAGAAAATTCCTCTTTGGTTTTCCCCATCACCAGCTTCAAGCTCGCAGGTGGCTCTGCTGGACTGTTAGGATCACGCACACAGCACCCAGGGCCACGAGAAACTGTCACCAAATCCTCTGGTATGGGATGCAAACTGACAATAAGCCAAAAACCCCAGTAAGACACATGAATGTCACTCAAAGAAATGCCCAGTGGACGTGATTTTTCTAGCTGCTCCTGTAGCTATCGTCTGAAATCTTAGGAAAAACACGTCCTCATTTCCTTGTGTGAAGTTTTCAAGAGTGAACTGTCACCCCGAACCCACATGTTACAGCATCACATTCATGAGGCTCAGAAGAAATTCTTATATCTCTAAATTTAATTTCCCTGTCTTTGCGTGGTGTATGTGCGTGTGCATGTGCATGCATGCATGCATAGATGCGTGTGCGTGTGTGTGACAGAATCTCCCTGTTATGTTTTTTATGGATCTATAGGGCCCAACTCCTATGTAATGTAGCTAATGACAAAAACTTCAAGTTGCAACAGGTTTCATGTAACTTGATTTATTGTAGATGAACCGACTCCTAATCAAACTCCTGTAAGTCCTGCAGGACAAGAGGCTTCCCTCAGGTCCTATCCTGTCTTGCAGATCGTGTCGTCATGCTGTCAGTGTCTCCCTACAGCTGTCCCCTAGGGAAAAGGTACAGTGACCCAGCCTAGACGACTTGGCAGTATGATAAATGGATTAGAACTGGACTCTAATGGCTAGGAATAGCTGTGATGGTTTAGGTAAGGACAACCTCTCTCTCTCTCTCTCTCTCTCTCTCTCTCTCTCTCTCTCTCTCTCCCTCTCTCTCCAGGAATTGAACTCATAACCTCATGACCTCAAGCTTGCCAGGCAGGCACTTACATCACTGAGCTAAATCTCCAGCCCAGGATATTTATTCTAACAAAGCCTTCTCATGCTTAGTACAAGTATTTGAGGATCTGCCAGACTTGACTTAGACTTTTTTTTTAAGTTGCCATTATATCACAACAAAGAGGAACAGAAAACCATAGATGACATGAAAGATCTCTGCCTAATATTAAGTCTTGAAACAAGGACACGGAGAATGAAAGATATTATCTACTGTGCTCCTGCCCTCAGCCTTAAGGTATCCAGATGGTTCTACTCATGGCGTCTTTGGAGACAGACAGGGGCTGCCCGCTACTTACCCTGAGCTACTGCCAGCACAAGCGGGTAACCATACAAGATGAGGAAGTGTTAGGGATTTCAAGGGGCGGGGAAAATTTCCAGGTCTTTTTCCCCTTCGGTAAAGATATTGTTTGGTTAATGATACCATCTTACTACAATTCATTTGTTTACTTTTTTCAGTCTTTCAGCATGAAACTAGGTACTCACATATGCTAGGCAAGTGCCCAAAATCCAGTCCACAATTCTGTCTTACTGGGACCACTGCGGAGAAGGATTGTTTCCCTCCATTCTATAATAGAAATATTAGAAGCAAGCAAGCACAATTTCTTATTTTAAAAAAGTGGAGCAGGGAATAATTTCTAAAAGTATTAATGAATGAAATAATTGTTCAAGTTACAAAATTAAAACATACAAAGTAGACATTCAAACAGTGAGACTGTGAACAGTTCTACTCAATGATCTAACAAAAACAGTAATACGGTCATCCATCGCACACACTTAAACACACATGCAATTATATCCTTTAGAGCACCCTCTTTTCCTCTCTTTTTTACAGTAGCAATTACACATTTTGGGTTTTATTAATCCTACAGTTCTTATTACTTTTTACACTAGAGAAACAATGTGATATTTATAAATATGATTCTTACTTATTTCACTAATGAGTATAATCTCAAGTTGTCTCCATTTACTTATGAAGGCCTCAAGATCATCCTTTTATATAACTGATTAATACTCCATTGTACAAAAATACCACATCTTTTTCATCCAGTCTGTGGTTGATGGGAATCTTGGTTGTTTCCAAGATTTAGCTATTACAAATTGTGCTGCTATAAACATGGGTGCACATATATTACTGTGACATGACCTTTTCAGTTTTTCTGGGAAAATATCCAGCAGGGGAATAGCTGGGTTGAATGGAGCTTCCAATCCTAGTCTTCTGAGAATTCTCCATACTGATTTCCATAGTGCTTGAACCAGTCTACACTCCCACCAACAGTGGAGCAGTGTTCCTTTTTCCCCACACCCTCCCCAACATTTGTTATCAGTTGATTTCTTGATGGCAGCTATTCTTTCATGAGTGAGATGAAATCTCAATGCTGTTTTAATTTGCATTTCTCGAATGACCAGTGATGGTGAACATTTCTTCATGTATTTGTTTGCTATTTGTATATCTTCATCGGAGAACTGTGTGTTCATCTCAGCTGCCCATTTTTGGAGAGGGTCTTTGAATTTTGGGGGGTTGATGTTTTTAAACTCTTTATATGTCCTTGATATAAGTCTTCTGTGTGAGGGGTTGCTGGCTAAGATTCTTTCCCATTCTGTGGGTTTTCTTTTCACTCTGCTGGTGATTTCTCTTGAAGTGCAGAAACTTTTCAATAATATGAGATCCCAGTTGCTGATTCTCTGAAGCATTTCCCGTGCAGTTTGCATTTTGTTCATGAATTCTCTGCCTACCCCTATGTCTCCAAAACTTCTACCTACCTTATCTTCCAGTAGATTTAGTGTTTCTCTTTTAATATTTAGGTCTTTGATCCATTTACACTTTAGTTTTGTGCATTGTGATAGGCATGGATCTAGTTTCAGTCTTCTGCATGTGGAGAGCCAATTTTTCCAACACCATTTATTAAAGAGGCTATCCTTCCAGTGAACATGTTTAGCCCCTTTGTCAAATATCAGGCGGCTGAGTGTCTTTGAACCAATACTTGCATCTTGTAATCTGCTCCATTGATCCTCAGGTCTATTTCTTTGCCAGTACAATGCTGATTTAATCACTGTGGCTTTGTAGTACAGTTTCAAGTCAGAAATTGAGATGCCTCTTGCCTTGTCTTCATTGCCCAGAACTGCCTGTGCTATTCTAGGTTTCTTCTGTTTTCAAATGAATTTTAGGAGTGTTTTCTCTAGATCTGTGAGGTATGTCAATGGTATTTTGATTGGGATTGCATTAAATCCGTATAACAGTTTTGGGGGGTATGGCCATTTTCACAATGTTGTTTCTTCCTAGCCAAGAGCAAGGAATATCCTTCCATTTTCTAATATCCTCTTCAATCTCCTTTTTTTAGTGTAGTATAATTTTCAACATATAGGTCTTTTATATTCTTAGTTAGGTTGATTCCTAAGTATTTCATTTTTTTAGATGTTATCGTGAAGGGCGATATTTCCATAATTTCTCTCTCGGTGAGTGTCTTGTTTGTGTACAGGAATGCTATTGATTTTTGAGCACTGACTTTGTATCCAGCTACACTGCTGAATTTTTTTATTACCTCTAGTAGTCTTCTAATGGAGTTTGTTTGGGTCTTTTACATAGAGTATCATGTCATGTGAAAATAGTGATAATTTAACTTCTGTCTTTCCTATCTTTATTCCTTTTATTTCTTTCTCTTGTCTGATTGCCCTGGCCAGTGTTTCCAGAACTATATTGAATAGGAATGGTGATAGTGTCTATCTGTGTCTTGTTCCTGATTTGAAATTGAAAGCTTTCAGTTTTTGCCCATTTAGTATAATGTTGGCTGTTGGTTTGTCATAGATGGCCTTTATAAGGTTGAGGTAGACACCGTGTATTCTGAGTTTGTGAAGGGTTTTTATCATTCACATGTGTTGGACTTTATTGAAAGCTTTTTCTGCATCTACTGAGATGACCATGTGGTTTTAGTTTTTGGCTCTGTTCATATGGTGTTTCACATTTATTGATTTGCATATGTTAAACCATCCCTGCATTCCTGGAATGAAACCCACTTGGTCATGATGTATAATCTTCTCAATGATTTGCTGCATTCTATTTGCCAGTATTTTATTGAGAACCTTTGCATCAGTGTGCATTAGTGTGATTGGTCTATAGTTCTCCTTTTTGATTGGGTCTTTCTCTTGTTTTGTTGTGAGAGTAATACTTGCCTCCAGGAATTATTTAGGGAGGATTGCTTTCTTTTCAATTTCATTGAAGAGTTTAAGGAGTATTGGCATCAAGTCTTCTCTAAATTTATTGTAGAATTCAGCTGTGAATCCATCAGGACCTGGGCTTTTCTTTGTTGGTAAGTTTTTTTTATTATGTTTTCAATTTCAATAGCTGATATTGGGTTATTCAAAATTGCTATATCTTCTTGGTTGAGCTGTGCTGGACTAGGAATTTTAGTCTAAATGAGTAAGTCTGCTTAGAGTAGAAAGTGTGCTTATGGAGGAGGCCTTCACAGAATGGAATCTTCGCTGGAGACACTTGGTGAAGAGAGGGAAGAACAAGGGTGAGTCTTCCACTGTAAACAAGCCATTTTATCTGGGAGTAAAATGGGGCAAAGGATTTCAGCCAAGGAGCAAAGATACTCACAGCTGCTCCAAGGCCTGCTTGAATGCTTGGAGGCTTTCTTTGGCTCTGTGCCAAAGAAAGACCTAAAAGAATGTTAAAAGAGGTAACCAAATATAATCCATGGTTTCCTCAGATGGGTGCTATAGATATTGATTGTTGGGAAAGAGTTGGAAAAACTCTTTAAAAGGCACATAGTGCCTAGGGAAAAATGATTTCCCCTGAGACATTTTCAACTTGGAATCTGATTCCTTCAGTTTTGAGTCTGTTACAGAGCTCACAGTCAATAGCTTCTGATTCAGACACTGACTGGAGTAAGAAGAAACAGTGGGTGAGGGGACACTTCTCATCTGTGAACAGCAGGGGAGAGAAGTGAATAGGTAGTGGTCAATATTCATCAATGGAATTGATTGATATTGACATCATCAGATGTAAAATTTGGGGATAAAAAAATGAGTCCATTAGGGCTAGAGGGAAAAAAAAAAAACCTAGACAGATAGGCTTGTGAAAAGCCAAAGAGACAAATGAGCTTAAGAGAATTGAAAAGGAAAGTTGGCTTACAAGAAACCAAAAGGAAAAAAAAATGTATCGATGTTACCAGTTGTTAGGTGTGGAACAAATACATTCTAAAGAATCACAAAGGTATGTGGAACTTCTTGTTTTATGCTTGATTCCAGTATTTACCCTTCTTTTGTGGATTTTTATTTAGAAGTGTCTTGATGACTGTGGGCTTGTTGGGATGGCCACAAGGAAACTGGCTTGGAGAAATATTTTAAAATCAAGTCCCAAACAGGGGAGGGAACCAAAGAGCTCCGCTGAGCCTGGAGCTTGGCCCAGACAAGGGAGGTAAAGAAACAGTGTTGCTTGTTTTAGCTACAAGGGAAGATAAAGGTTACAGTTCAGTCTACTCCAAACACTGTTCAAATCCCCCCAGATTCTTGCATTGATCAATTGGTTATTCTTCACTTTACAAAAATTGGAAAATCTATAAATAAAGAAAGGGTACCTAAGGATTTTGGATCTTCTGATATTTATTGGGTTCAACAGATTAAGCAGGACCACCCTGAGATAGAATTGATAATTAATGAAAAACATTTAAAGGACTTTTAGACACAGGAACAAATGCTTCAGTGCCTTTGCTGCCACATGCAATTGACTTTTGAGTTAAAAATTTATGGTCAATTTAGGATAGCAGCCACAAAGGTGTGGAGGAGATTTCCTCGGTAAGAGAGACACCCCAAGATTGATTTCTCGTCATCAGGATCTGAAACCATTTCAAAATTTCACCTTTAAAAGTACATATAAATGGTGTAAAGCACAGAGAACTTTCCCTGGGGCTGGCCTGGGCTGGCTTGTGAGGTGGGATCTGTGCCTGGCGTTGAGGTTTGCAGCCCATACGCCGAGGAGTGAACTCTGCTAGGGAATGCCAAGCCTATCAATGGCTGGGCCACCACTGCCAAGCCTGTAGCGCTGGGCCCAGGGCTGGGGATTTAGCTCAGTGGCACAGTGCCTGCCTGGCAAGTATGGGGTCCTGAGTTCGATTCCTGATACCAAAAATAAATAAATAAATAAATAAGTATAAAAACAACAAAAAAAGTGCTGGTAACATGAGTAACATGAGTAAGAAACAAAGTTGAAAATTCTTCATATTGGACAATAAAAGCACCAAGTCCAGTGCTAATGTGGGGTCAAGGATATGCTTATATTTTTCCAGAGAATGCTGAAGGGCCTATCTGGGTGCCAGAACAGGCCATCTGGCTGTATTGTGGACCCAAATCCAGCGAAGGAGTTGATTGCACCTCCAGAAGCAGGCAGTCCTACGACAGTGATGCCTCAGCAACTACACCACTGACAGAAAACGATAAATCTAAAACCGACCTTAATTGACCCAGGATGCACAGGAGATGGTAACCAAAAACAAAGCCAAAGGTCTAAATAGGTGACGAGTGTATACAGATAACAAAACTGAAAGTTTAATGAAAGAAAGGGACACACAAGTTACTAGTCTTCTTAAGATAAAATATAAAAATATACATTAATTGTAGATAATATTTTGTTTTTACTAAATCCTTTTATATGAGATCTCTGCTAATTGACATATAACAAATCTGGCTAGTCAATTTATAGTTATGAATTCTAAATTTGTAAAAAATTATTGTAGTTCAATCTGGCTAAAAATATATTTGAGTCCACTCTGAGTCCACGCTGTAAGATGTTTGTTAGTCGTCTATGTATCTGTTGTCTGTTTGTCCTCTATAAAGCAGCTCTGAGCAGGAATTTTTTTTTTTTTTTTTTTTTTTTTTTTTTGTACCAGGGATCAAACTCACGACCTTGCACTTGCCAGGCAGGCGCTTAAGCCACTGAGCTAAATCCCTAGCCCAGCTCTGAGCAGGATTTAAAATTAACTAATTGGCTTTCTACATTTATCTGTGAGTCTGTCCTAGGCCTATGCCCCTTCTTGCCTGGTGATGGGAGCTGATTATAGTAAGTGAACCTCTATGAATCACTAGTGCTGGCTGAGGCCTGTGGTGGCCTGTGATGCCAGAGATAAGGCCACAGCTGGCTCAAACATCAATTAAGTAAATAGGGACTGCAGCTGCAGACATCTCACTCCTTCAGTCTCACTCCTATCATTAATGTCATCATGGAGATAAGATGGTTTTCCTAAATTGGCATAGTTTACACTTGGAGAAATCTTTGAAGTGACTCCCAAGGTCCTGCTCATTTCCCACACTTTACTCAGTATCCCCGCTCTTTGTAAATATGGGCAGTCCAGTGAAGCTCTTTGTCTTAGCCCTCGTGATAGCTGCAGAGTCAATAACTCTGCAACAGGGTTTTCACCCTCCTGGAGCCCTAAAATCATACCATTTGTCTCATTTATTTGAGCCTTTATCGTACACTCATTTGGGAAATTGGGGATCTAGGTCAGACCGCAATAGTCCAGTCTGTTTGTAAGCAGTTTTTGGGAGTCGGATGAGCTAGTATCACTCACACATGTGGAGTCAAGAGTACCAGCGCTGTACAGGAGTGCCCAAGTGGCACAGAGTGCCTGATAAATGCTCTGAGGGCCTGGGGTTCTGGGGGTGAACAGGTGTTCCAGTCCCCAAAATATGGGATATTAGAAGTGAGCTAGATCAACCAAAGGGTATAGTGAATAGCCCCCTGGGAACTCAGAGAGTTTGCATGGACACCAACAAGCTGTGCGCTGGTTTCTATGTCTGGCCCAGTCTGCACAGAGTGTCTGTCCATGTTTGTCCATTTGTCTGTTCTGTGAGCAGCTGTTCTTATTTTGAGCTCAACAATTTTTTTCTCTTTTCCTTTTTCTTTTGCATTTATGGATCATTTGATCAAAGGTTTATTTGGGTTACAAAATTACAGAGCATGCTTCCACCTGGTCCAAATGCTGCCTGGGTTGCCATCTGGTCCAAATGGTGCAAAGATTGATTTGTTATAAATGTAATATATATATTGTTTATTATTTACTCGAGCCTCTCATTTAATAATTAATGGATTAAATGTTATGATTGGGTTTTTCATAAGTCATCAAAGAAATTATTAAAATGGGTAAGCATCTTAGGGTTGGGATTGTGGGACAGGACTCCAATTGATGAATAAGAAAGCAGCTGCCTGATAACATTTTTATGCAGTTCTTGTTTATCAATCAGAGGCCCCAAAAATCTCTCTAGCCTTTTGGGAGATACCCCAACTAAAGTTATGAATTATATTATTGTAATATGTTCACATTTGTTATCATAAAAAATAATAATGTAATAAGGTTTTTTTATTTAAAGATGCTGTCATACAAAGGTTTCATATGGCTGTGACAAATGATTATGATTAACCTCGTGGTATATTAATGTATTCATGCTTCCAGATATACTGGTTTTCCAAATTGTAAAATGGGGTAATTTATGGTAACAGACTTTTGTTTTATATTCAGATTTCTGTTAGTATCAAAACTTATGAGATTCACATTCCACTAAAGGTCAGTAAGTTAGATAAAGGCTTCTTATGTATTAGATAGGTATGACTGACTAAAAGGGATATTTTATGTCAAAATGAAAATGCAGATATGTTACAAAATGTCATAATTGTCATGCTATAATGTTGTATATGGTTTTGATTTCTGATTTTCTATGTAAAATGTGTAACTGTTAATACTCAAATGTTAAAATATCCATGGAAAATAGAAAATAAGTTCCATTTAATGTTCTAAGGTATTTCATATTTAGATAAGATAGTAATGTTAGTACTAGTAAGCTTACTGCCTCTAATACACCATATTGTTATCAATCTTTTCTTCTGGATATTCAACAACTGAGGTTTAGAGACCAAAAATTACAGAAACAAATAGGCTAAAAGGAGAGCCAATATTTTGGCCTCAGCCCTTCAAGGTCAATGAGGACTAAGGACATTAAAAAATCTCTGCTTGGATTATCCATAGATACTCAAATAGTCCCTGGTCTTCTGATCAAGAAGATTATGAGACCACAGAGGAAAGTGACCTTCAATATATGGTGTGCCTAAGGAGAGTCAGCAGGAGAAAAAAATCTTACAGGCTTTCATGGAAAACAACTTTGTCAGGCAATGGCTGTGACTCATCCTGATGGCTGACACTGACTGTGGAGCCAAGAGGTGCTGTGCATGGTTCCAAGGCAGCTCCCGAGGAGACCTAACTGAGCTTGACAGATAACAAAAACTGATTGTATTTAACACAGTCTCATTTTAAGTTGGTCTTGAAACTCCTGTAGAAAAGTATAACTTAAAAAGGTATAATACAATGCCATAGTAAAATGTTAGCTGTAAAAAAAAAGCTCAAATCACTAATACCTTCTGACAATTGCTGGCTAGCTACACCGGTAACTATTATTATAGACTGATGAACTGTACAGGGTTTAAATTGCAGGAGTTCTCCTATCACAGCTTCTCCAGCTTCAACTGACCACCCATCTCATGCAACAACTAAACAAAAGGGAAGAATATGCTGGGAGCCATTGAAACTGGAAACTGAACACATGTGCAGGGCTACAAGATAAGGTCACAGCTGAGGACTCCTGGCCTCCAACTCCAGTTAACCAAATAAAGACTGTAACTGCAGGTCTCTCACTCCTGTAGTGAAATGCAACATGGAGATCTTCTCCTAAGATACTTCTCCTTAATTAACATAATTTGTTACTTGGAAAGGGCAGTGAACCACTCCCAAGGTTTGTTCAGTTTCCTTCATTTTCCACTCTGACCCCTTCCTTGTTTGAAAACTAAAATAAATATGGGCCACCCAGAGGCATTCCTTGTCTTAGCCACCAGAGTGTCAAACTCCGTAAAGGGTTTTGATTCTCCTGGAGCCCTAAAACCATACCACTTATCTCATTTATTTTAAGCCTTTGCTGTACACTCATTTGGGAGCTTGGGAATCTAGACCAGGTCCCCAACAAATAATAATAATTATTATTATTATCACTATAGCGATTAATCACAGTTTTCTTGTACCATGCTGAATGCCAGGTATCATCAGAGAGACCAAGCAGTATAGGTACTCCAGGCAGCAGAGAAAGGCCAATTGGAAGCATTTCAGGCAAAGGCTTTCTCAGGCCCCTTGGGTGACGACTTGCACCGCCTCCTCATCTCAAAACACAAAAACACACGGAAACATGTGTGATACCCCTTATATGTGGAATCAAAAAATTTCAGATCACAGAATCAGAATAGAATGGTAATTGACAAGTTTAAGCTGGGAACAAATGGGAAGATGCTGTTCAATGTGTGCAAACGTTACCTGGATAAATGTATTCCAGGAATCTAACATGCAGCAGGATGAGCATAACTCCTCCAAAAAAGGTAGCTATGTGAGGTGATGGACGCATCAAACCAGTTTGATTGTATTATCTTCTCATATCTATGTCTATAACATCAAAGCATTAATGCCCTTTGATTTAAAAGGTTTATTTCCCAAATACCATCATAAGTGGAAGATAAGTTATAAATAAAAAACGAATTTAGTGACCTAACTAAAGAACCTCACAAGTAAGCCTTGACTACTTTTAATGTGCTCAGAATACTTATATTAGCTTGCAAGTGGGCAAATTCATCTAACATAAAGTCCATTGTATATTCATAACAAAGCTTTAAATAGACCATTGTAATTAAAACTGTACTTAAAGTGAGAAATAAAATCATTATATCAGTCTATTTTTTTAATTGATACAGGGCTTTAAAGCAAGCTATTAGGTAATTAACAATGGTTATCCCTTCAGAAGGAGATTCCTCCATAGATATTATATTGTGTATTGTTACCCTCTAAATAGATGATCAGACTACCAGCTTTAGGCCTGCAGCTTCAATAAAACACTAAACACTACAAGCATTAAACTGTATTTTACTTCAACAGCTATCATCTCAGCCTATGTTTCTCTAGATCAGCTGGTTGCTTACTGCGCGGGAGAAGGAGGAAATTGGGCTCTTTTTGTCTCCCAGCCTGTGCACCAGAAGGGGCTTGCAACTGGTTCTCCTGCCTGTGACCTACAAATCCTTTTAAAAACATTTTTTTTTTTTTGGTACCAGAGATTGAACTCATAACCTCACACTTGCCAGGCAGGTTCTTATGCCATTAAGCTATATCTCCAGCTAATATTGGTCTGTTTTTGTAATGTCATTAAGTCAAAAAATTAGAAGTCAAACCATCAAAAATCAGGACTGTAAAAAGAAATCAGGACTGTTTATAAATGTATATAAAATAGTTCAGAGTATATAAAAAATAGTTAACAGTGTATATGTAAGCACAACTGCTTACAAGACACAATCAGTTCTACCTCAGTAAAGCTTAAAAGGTCATCTGTGTGATCTAATTGCCTGAACTTGAGTATATCAAGGCTGAAGCTTCCTGGAGAGACACAGGCAGTGGACCACAGTCACTGTGGTCAACTCTCTACACTCTGCCCTTTTCCCAGGCAACTGTGTGTGCAAAAGAAGTCTCTTCTCTCAATATTGGGAACCTGTACTCTGCTGATTGCTGCTTCTGATCACAAAGGTGCAGACACAGGAATGTCCTCCACTGTTGCTGTGGATGACTTCAATTGTTAAATCCTTGTCCTTTTGGCTGTGGTGACATCCAGCAGATTTAACGGACCTAAAAAGTTTATTCTCTCTTTCAAGTTTTGGTTTTTAAACACCAGGTCATTGAAAGGAGACTACTTATATGAGGAAAATTAAAAGTGAGCAAGTCCTCCAAGGAGAATACAGTCTCAGAGAAAACTGAGGAGATGTAATGTTTATATATCATCCTTACCCTCAGCACAGGGACAGCCTACAACATGCAAAAAATTGAAACAGTAAACAGAAGCACTAACAATAACAAAAACAGCAGATGCTGGGGAAGGAAGAGAATCTGATTTCTAGAGTAATCACATTGTTAGATTCAAATGTCCAGTTTTTCAGCAGCAACAACAAAATCACAAAGCATAAAAGACCCAAGAAAGTATGACCATTCAAAGGGAAAAGTAAATCACAAGAAGCTGTCTGTGAAAAAGAGCTGACAGCAGGTCTAGCAGACAAAGATTTTTAATCAACTGCTTTAAAGGTGCTCAAAGAACCAAAAGAAGATGTATACACAGTCAAGAAGTAAATGTACAAACAAATGAAAGTACCAATAAAGAGATTTAAAACAAACTTTAAAAAACAGAATGAAACTCTAAACGCAAAATTACACTAACAGAAATAAAAAATTCACTAAAGAGATTCAAATTCAGATTTGAATAGCTAGAAAAAGAATCAGCAAACTTGAAGATAATATAATGAAAATTCTCAAGGCTGAGAAACAGAAAAAAAAGTGTTGAAGAAAAATAAACACAGCCTAGGAGACCTGTGAAAGACCATCAAACAAACCAAGACACACATTATGGGAGTCCCAGGAGGAGAAGAAACACAGAGAGGGAAGAAGGTACAAGCCTATATTGTTACCGTTTTGGATTTTTTTGTTGCTTTTGTAGTTGCTGTTTGTCTCTTTTGTTTTTCTTTTCTGTGTTTTTTTTTCTCTTTAAAAAAATGGCTGAAAACATGTCTATTCAAGTCCTTTGCAGTAGGCAACAAAAGAAAAAAGACAAATTAGATTTCATGCAAAATTTAAAATGTGTGTCAAAAACCACACAGTAGAAACACAGTAGAAAGTCAACCCACAGAATATAATAAATATTTGAAAATCATATATTCTCAGGTTATATAAACAACTTCTTAAACTTGACAAGAACAAAAAAGACAATGTGGCTCAGAAATGGGTAAAAGACTTAAAAGATGTAGATATTTTTCTAAGAATATGTGAAACTGATATAAACAGATGAAATGAGAGACATTGCTAATCACTGAGGAAATACAAATCCAAGCTAATTTATTATTTCACAGCTACTAGGATGGTTTTTATAAATAAACACACATATGCACACAAATAATATGCACTGGTGAGTATGTGAAGAAAATGAACCCTGTGCACTATTGGTGAAATGTAAAATAAGAGAGCAAATATGGAAAATAGTATGATAGGTACTCAAAAAACTTGCCTAGGCTGTGCTCTTCCTGCCTCATCCTCCTAAACAAATGAAATTACAGGCATGCATCAGCACACCCAGCTCTGACTTTAAAATTATTTTTGTTTTTCTTTTGAGGGAATATTTTGAGACAGAGTCTTACTTTGTAGTGAACACTAGTCTTGAACTCAGTATGTAGCTCAGTTTGGCCTCATACTTGTGGAGATCCTCCTGTCTCATCCTATCAAATTCTGAGATTGCAGGCATATGCCACCACACCCAGGGCTGAGTTTTAAAGTTTGAAAAGCTTGACCAAAGGATAGGGGTCACGTGGTGAGTGTGTGTGTGTGTGTGTGTGTGTGTGTGTGTGTGTCTGTATGTCTGTCTGTCTGTCTGTCTGTCTGTCTGTGTGTCCATTCAGAACCCAAGTTCAACATGAAGATTAGTTCATGTTGAAGACATTTGCAATTCAATACATGGAACAGGAAACCTCAGAACTTCCCTTACCTGACTGTGAAATGAGGCTGCCAAGAACTCCTCCTCCAGGGTAGTTTCCTGGCCCTGAAGAGGATGGAAAGACTGCTTGTTCCTGTCACACCAAATATGTATTTTGCAAGCTGTATTTTGCCACTGTAACTCACACACTGCAAAGGAATGTACTGCCCAAGACAGAGAAATTTTTCCTCTCTGTATGTCTGAGGCAGGAGAGTGGCACTTGCAAAAGCGTGCAGGGGAGGGAATGGCAAAACACATGTGGGGAACAGTTAGAGTCCAGTGTGGCAGGAATAAAGACAGGGAGGGTTGTGGCAGGCAATGAAGCAATGTTGCTAGGAAGGTCAGATATGCAGGGTCTTCATGGGGGTCACAAAGGTATATTTTATTCAAGAAACATTTGTGCTGCCTCAGAATTCTGAAGATCACCAGATATGGCTGAAAGCAAAGGCAGGATATATCTATTCCTCTAGACATGACTTGTATTTATAGATAGGCATCTGTAAACTTTTTTTTATCATAACTCCTAACAGTAAAAAATATTTGAGCATGCAACTCAATATCTGTACATTTATTTATAAAAACTATATACATAAACTACAATGGGAAAGCTTTGTTTACAAAATTATGACATGTGTAAAATACAAATTTTAAAATATATGGACATTGTAATGTTGCCTTTCCAACATCCAATCATCTTACACACCTCAGGGGTAAAGTTCCTTCACTGTGGAGAATACCAGCCTGCTGTATATGCAATAGAATTCATCTAATTCTGAGTGTTTTCATGGAAATCAGAAGATGTAACAACAACAAAAAGTTATCTAAAATAAAGGTCCAAGGAGACAATAGTCACACTGTCTTGACAGTTACACTAGAATTTTAGGAGTGTGATACCCAGGAGAAGCTGAATTGCTTCTTTCTTTCTTTGGAGGGAGAATTTGGACTCGTCTCAGTATTTGGAGATGGGGGATATTAGCATGTAGTGGGCTAGTGCTTTACGGGGTATCTTTCATTGACCAAGCCAGTCTTGCAAATGGAGAATCATCCAGGCATTCATGTCTAAGAAATATTTGTTTAAATTGTCTGAGCCTTGGATTTACTGCATTTTACCTGTTAAAGCCTTTTGGAAGCTCTTTGATATATATATCAATTATACTAGTTTTTATTTTGACATTCATGGATACCTATGTCTTATTTTATTGTCTTACATCTTGTATGGAATAGCCTCTGGTCTCACTACATAAATTTATTCTTCATAAGTGCCAGCCTCTGGTTTCTTCATTATGTAGAATTCAAAATCTCCAGAATTCCATTGTGAGCTCCACCCTAGTGACTTTATCTAATCATAATCCTCTCCCGAAGGCCTAAGGCCTTACCTCTCAACACTGTCTTCAGATTAAGTTTCCACCACTGTAACACCTCTTGACCTAGATGAAATTTCAATCTTTAAACAATCTGGGAACACTCAAACAATATCCAAAACAGCATGTGGGTACATTTTGTATTCCATAAACTATCTTTTAGGATAGTAAATGAAATGTTATGTTATTTATTATAAGAAGTATCAATTCTTCTTATAATAGTATTTATTATCATAGTATTTATTATAAGAAGTATCAAGCAAGGCAGTGAAACTATTCTGTATGTTATTGTCTTGGTAGATGTCACTCTCCATTGGTCCAAACTGATGGCATGTACAACACAGTGACCCTAATATCAACCACGGGCTTCATTCAGTAGAAGACATTAGTGCTGGTCATCACCTGAAACCAGGGTACCTCCCCAACACATGCAATGTCAACAACAGGAGAAGCAGCAGGAGTGAGGGCACCTACAGGAACCCTGTACTTCCTGCCTAATTGTTCTATCAATTTAAAACTGTTCCAAACATAAACTTATAAAAGTTTAAATAGGTTTAAATAGGTTTAAATTGGTTCTGACTGGTTTGAGTGTTGTTGCTTTAGAGAAAAACTGAATTCATAAAGATTTAAACTTATACCAAAAAATTAGGTCAGCTGGTAACTGTTCTCCAAAAACATTATTTCCTTTACAAAAAGTGATATTATGGGATTTTTCTAAGTAGCAAACATCTCTAATATATTTAAATAGAACTCTACCAGCCTTGGAATTCCCTTGCATCCTCACTAGTCAGGAGCAGACCTCTGTGGAAAATGAGGAAAAACTTTACAAACTTCAGTCACTGAGAAAATCAGACAACCTCAGAATGTCTGCTGCCAAAGAATAATGGTGAGACAGGAATCTGTTGCTATTTCCATAGCTGCAAGGATTACAGATACACATATTCCTTCATAAATAAATCTTTTGGTTAAAGTTTGCTATACAACAAATCCATCCTTGGTTTTGACAATTGAATTGCAGCTGACATTTCTTGCCTAATTTCTGCTGTTTTTCTCTGAATAATAATGCCACTTTTTATAAGTGATGAGATTTAATATTTCCATCAGGACAAGCTCATCGAATATTCATATTCTGCTTATTTTGTGTAGCAGCCGCATGGGAAGTCATAGTAGGATTTCAAAAGCAGAAAATAGTAGCTCTAGTGAGAAGGCTGTTATGTGTGGGTGTGTGAAAGTTTTGAATATGAGATGAAAGAAAGCAAATTCTGTTTTAATAATGATTTGTGCAAAATGGAAACAGGTTATTTGGAGCAGAGGGCTAAAAATATATAGCGGCTTTTATTTGAAGAAAATTAAAAACCTTAAAATCCTGATTTATTTTAGTTTTATGCACTTCTCTTGAAAATGAGAGACAAGTTTTTGGGGGAGCAAAAGGAGCTGAATGATGTGGTTGAAAATTTAAGAATAATCTCTATTTTATTATTTTCATGGGCTATTTGTCTCCCTGTGATGTTTTGTTTCCTTGCCTCTTTTTCATCTATCATTTCTCTCTTCCTGTAACTCATTATCTTCTGCACTGATCCATCCAGGACTTCAGCTAAATCCACCTTTATTGTTTGGTTCTGTCCTCTCCCCTGCCAGGAAAAATGCCTCAGAATGAAATTGGCAAAATCTTTTGACAGCTTGTCTTTACTACTCCTGCTGCCAAAAAAAGTGAAAATGATTATTTATATGGTCCATTTCAACAAGCTGTTCTTAAACTATGGTCCAAGTGTCTTTTAAAACAATAATTAATATTTCATGATTGACCACCTGGCCAACCATGCTAGCCTAATCCAATCTGTAAGGGAATGGGATTCCCCTAGAAATACACAGGGTTCAACAGAGGCTGCATCTGTCTATCCTGAAGTGGGTTTATTCCATTTTGTCAACAACATTCAGAGTTTTGGACTAACAGTATTAAACTGAACCATCCAACACTGTTGTTTTTATGTAAAAAAATCAAATATCAATAATGGAATATAATTGAACCTAATAGATAAGAAATATTTAGTGATTAGAATTGAATACACTTTTAGAAATCATTCTATAAAGCATTTGAAGTCAGAACTATAATAAATTAAGACTCTATAAAACAAACTGATTAATTCAAAGAAAGTCTCAACATTGTAAGTGCCAATGAGGAAGCAAATAGGAGCTGATTAACAGGCTATAAAGTCCTCCATGATTGCAGTGACTTTGCCATGATTTGGGCCTTCACTTTCTGCACCAAAATAACAATAATGACAACACTGATTAACATTATTCAGCACTTACTACTGGGCCTGGTGTTAAATGCTTGATGTGCACTTTGCATGCAATCCCTACCACATATTTATTAGAGTAACTATAACTTAGAAAAGAAAAAGTTAAAAAATTCTTTTGATCTTTGAGAAAGTAGTTCCATTTCTTAGAGGCACATTAAATTGAAAAAGTCTTGAAATATTCTCAGTGTTACTTGAATAACTGTAACAAGCCTTTTATAAGAATATTCTTTTAAGCTGGGTGTGGTGGCACACACCTGTAAGCACTGCAGAGGCTGAGGCAGAAGGATCGTTGCAAATTCAAGACGAGCCTGGGCTACAAAGTGAGCTCAACACCATCCTGAACTGCATAGTGAGACTCTGTCTCAAAAAATCACAAAAGAAAGAAAGAAAGAAAGAAAGAGAGAAAGAGAGAAAGAAAGAGAGAGAGAAAGAAAGAAAGAAACAGAGAAAGAAAGAGAGAAAGAAAGAGAGAGAGAAAGAAAGAAAGAAAGAAAGAAAGAAAGAAAGAAAGAAAGAAAGAAAGATTCTTTTAATATCTCTTGGCTTTGAACAAAGATTTTCACGCTCGGGAGGGGTTATTTTATAGCTAAGAGCTGCCACCAGGTGGAGCAAAGTCACAGAAAATTGGGTGTGAAATCTGAATCTTAGTCTTCCAAACGTGGGTCACACTGGCTTCCTGTATTTTAAGTCATGGACATTCATTCTTTGTCTCTACATTTGTGAAGTAAGGTAGGCTCTAAGATAAGGGAAAGATAAAGAGAACTTGAAAAAATATGAAAGTATGAAATGAATAAGTGACTTTCTAATTCCACTGATAGCTGGATCAGAAAAGGGATCTTCCAACAACAACAAAAAACCCCTAATCAGTCACTTTTTACTCTATGTGAACCTGCTGCACAGTTTAAAGGGATCATGAGTCCATAGGAAGCAGAATGGAAGACTGAACAAAGCTCCCAGTTGGAAGGCAGCTGTGAACTGGAAATCTGGCCTTGTTGGGCCTTAGCACATTCACTGAGCTTTCTAAGGCTCCAGACTCTTATCTGTAAAATGAGAGCAATAATGTGCACCTTGAAGGGTTCCTGTGAGAATGCATGGAAATGCTCATCTTAGTGGGTAAATAGCTAATCTTTTTTTTTTTTTTAATTGGTACCAGGGATCGAACTCACGACCGAGCTCTTGCAAGGCAGGCACTTATGCCTGAGCCAAATCCCCAGCCCCTTAAATGGCTAATCTTCAATAAGAATGAAATGTTGGTCTGCTAATATTAACACATTAATATTCAACACATTTTATTGACTATTCATTGGACATTAAGATATTTAAGATTTTGTATTTGATTTAAATTTGTTTCTAGTAAAGATGATTAAAATTGAGATTATACAATACAAATACAATAACAATACAAATAACCAACATTTATTTATGTGGTGTGTGCTATAGATTGTAACCACTTTTTTTCTTTTTTTTGAAATGCAGTCTCTCCATTACTCAGGTTACTCTTCCGTCTCAGTCTTCTGTACAGCTAGAAATAAAAGCCTCAACTATGTGACTGGCTTTAAACACTTTAAAAAAATTATCTCAGTACGTGCTTATCCCACTCCCAGTAGCTAAGATCTAATCCATTTAACCATGAGAAGACTGAGTGGTGAAGCTTGGATGCACCACTGGGTACCCTGTCTCTGAGGCTTTTATTGCATGACACTGGCTTAGGTATAGACTCCACCAAATCATTCATGTCTAGGGGCTGCAAACTCTGCTTCCACACTGCACCTCCCTGGTACAAACAGAAAATAAACTCCAGTGGCACCACGGATGATATGAATTGCATTTAGCTTTGAATAAATCTCGTTTGTATTTGACTTCAGTTACCACCTAAGTGGACTGGCTGCCTCTGGTCTCTCTCCTCCTGGCCAACCCATCCTTTCACACTGCCAACAGTTATCTTTATACAACACAAATCTGATCATGACACTTCTCTACTTAAAAGGCTCCCTGCTGTCTGTAGAACTCTGGCCAAGAGCTCAGCATGGCACAGGAGGCCTCTCCCAGCTGGGCCTGACCTTCCTTTCCAGTCTTGGCTTTGGACAGCCAGGCTCTTCGCAGTATCTCTTATGTAAGACAGCGCTGCACGCGATTAGAGCAGCCCAGGGCGCAGCACTCTAAACTCCAGAGTAGTAAAAGCGAAAAAACTTTTAAAAATGCTTGGAGTTTTCCCCCTTACATTTTATTCTGTTGGTATAAAATAAAAAGACGTGCTAAAAATTGAAGCTTTAAGATTTGCAATTAAAAACAATGCCCACATACTAGCAGTTGATAAATTATACAATATATAATTATATATAATATATGTGCATGTCATTTTAAAATCATTTTTTACCTTCTCTCAGGTCTGGTATTTGGGCGGAAGATTTCTAACCGAATCTGTAGTTTCCCAGAGTAAAATGGTTCTCTCCCCTGGAAAGCATTCCTTTTCCTCCCCTAAGGAAGTGAACTACTTTCTTTTCATCCTTCATATTTAGGCACTAGGTGTATGGTCAGTATAGAAGCACTCACTAGCATTCACAAGGTCTCCGGTTTGATTTCCAGGACTAAAAACAAACTCACTTAAAACCTGTTTAGGTACCACTCTGGAGAATCCTTACTCCCCGGTCCTCTAGCGCAGGCCGATTCTCCTTCCCCAGGTTTCTCAAAGCTCTGTACTTAGTTATAAGAGATTCTCTCATACAGCATTATCACACTGCCTGGAATTATTTATATATTAGATATATTTATACAACATTCAATTATACCTCAGAGCTGGTCTCATTTGTGAAACCCTAGCTCTTAGCTTGGTGTACAGTGCACAGCAGGAATTCCAGCGTTCATCACTGAATGCATGAGTGAACGATTGAAATCTCAGGAAAAACATGCTGCTATCAGACACGCCTTTGGACACATCACTTTTATAAATTAGGACTATACTATTTGCCAAGTGATCTGGAAGGTGCCTAGAAAGGTCCTAAGCGGTAAACATTTGCGTAAAATGGCTACCAACATCCTAGGTATGACTTGCTCCTACACCACACCTTTCCCACTGTCCTACTAGTTGGTACTTTAAAGATGGAGAGGATAGAGTGTTCAAGATGGGTGATTTTCTCCACCTTGATTGAAGAGCTTTGCCTTCCTTGATTTTCAAGAGCTAAGTCAGCCACAATTCCCTGTTCAGTTTTCCTACCGGGGTTAACATCTTGAAGTCCTACCCCTTTCCGTTACAGGGACACTCTACTCTGGACTTCCCCGCTCAATTCAGTGAAGAGGCTGAACACGGCCTCTCGGCAGGAAGGGGCTTTCCAGCCGCCAGAGCCAGGGACTGAGCCCCCGCGGACCGAGGCGCAGGGACACCGCCCACGGCCGCCCGGGCGGCTGCGGTTGGCCACGAGAGGCGCCTATCTTTCCGGGCAAGCCCAGCGCTTCCTTGAAGCGCAGAGCAGGGGCGAGGGCGGAGGAGGGCAGGGACCCAGCGCCCGGCCTCCCGCGAGTGCGGCCCCGCCTCGCCGACCCTAAGGCGGCCCCCAGCACGGTCGGTGCGCGCGCCGACAACTTCGTGGCCGCCGGGGGCGCGGCTCTCCGGCCTCGTGTGCGAGTGTGCGTGCCAGCGGCGGCCTCCGGGGGGCAGCAGCGGAAAGGGGGACCGGGAGAAAGAGGCAGCCCGGGCGTACTGTGGCCGCTGAGGCACAGGACCCTCGCGGCGCCGGCTCCGGAGACCTACACTCCGGCGGGGCTGCGCCCAGGGCGCCCCCCAGCATCGCAGCAGCCGCGCTCCGAGTGCAGCCGCCGGGACTCGCGTTAGGATCGCAGTTTCTGTCGCCTGCCCTGGAGGGAGCAGCAGTGTTTGCAGGCGGAGGAGCGGCGGCCGCGGCACCAGCATCCCCGGCTGGGGTGGACCACTGAGCACCGGAGCCGGGGGCTGGAGGCCGGAAGGGAGGGTCGTGGCGCAAGGGCTGAGTGCGTTCCCGGGCGCCCGCGCTCCGCAGCCCGCCCTGCCCCCGGCTGCCCGGGGTAGGTCTCGAACAATGGTGCGGAGCGCCGGCGCGAGCCCCGCGTCCGCCCAGCGGTCGTAGAGGAAGTGGCCGGACTCCGGGTGGGGTGGGCAGGGAGACGCCCCCCGCCACTCGCTCGCGGAGTTTGCGCGTCTGGCTCCTCGGACCTCGGACCCAGATCGGGATCACTGACGGCTGCTCACTTTGGAGAGCATGGTGCCGGCGCCCGGGTTAGTCTAGTTCTCCGTGCGCTCCTTTTCCTCGTCTCCTTCCTCCTATCCCTCCTGCCGGGGTTGCCTCTGGGTTCTCGGCTTGTGGGAGTACAACTCTATTTCTCCAAGGAGACCGGTTTGTAGGTACTGAACTGAACTTGCCCACTGAAAGCGAACCCAGAACAGCTGGATAATGTCCACTCCGAGCAGATTCAAAAAGGACAAAGAGATCATAGCCGAGTATGAAAGTCAAGTCAAAGGTAAGGATGGGAGCGGCTGTCTGGCTCTTTTGTGTGGCTCCTTGTCATTGTGCTCTGGTGGAGTTGCATTTCTAACTTGGTGTCTGCGTGGAGGAAGGTAGTGAGGGACAGCTGGAGCCCTGGCCGAGCCAGCTTGCAAGCCCGTCCCAGTTCCGACCCTCGTCCCGTCAAACCCGCCAGGACCTGGACGCTGGGTGGTTTCCTCCCGCTGCCTGCCGGCACCTCCAACAGGGAGAGAACTGGCTTGAACTTAACCACCTTCTGCGGGCTGTTTACACGGGGAGGCCGGCGGCGCTCGTGGTTCCTGCTCAGTTACCATCCTCATCGTCATTCTTTTTACGTGAAATCATTGTCTCAACATAATTTTTCTATGGAGTCATCTTGTAAAGTCTGAACGCTAAGTGGTCCAGAGCTTCATTGAGTGAAAGCTATTTCAGACATTTAAACTCTTCACTATTTATTAGGGCGAGTTCCTGTTTTATGAAACAGCTCCCTAAAAAGCCAGGCAGTTTAACCCAGCAAAGACTAGTGACTCCTCCTTTTTAATAGGCTAGAATTCAGTGCCATCTTTTGCACTCACATGAGAGTATTGCTTTATCATTTTCTGGAAACCACTGGCATGTAAAATGAAGATTTGACTATTTTTAGTAGTTTCAATCCATTTTCATTGTCAACCAATGAAGGAAACCTAATTAAGACTGATAAAGCATTTTTACTTTCTGTGCCTTGTGGTTTGAAAAATGTATTTTCTCTTCAAAATAAGTATTTTATTTTGCTGTTGAAGTGATTATATATGTAATATATGCATATGTAACACATGTGCATATGTATGTTGTTTTCTCCCCTCTTGTGTGGTCTCTCGATTAGCTTTCCTGATGGAGACAATGGGTGGAGTGTTGAGATCACTGGTGTTCTTTGGTGTATTCAATGCAAAGTTCAAAAAGATTGTTATGTCGACACCTGTGTTTGCCTATATACAGTCTTATGAAAGGGCTGCTGAGAAAGGCATTACAGTGTTGCCTTGGGAGAGGCAGGAACTGCCTGAGCTGCTTTTGTGTAGTCAAGTTGTGAAAATGCCTGGGGTCCTGGAAGAGGCGTGGAGTGGGGGTGGGGTGCCCTGGATCACCTGAGTGTGTGAATCTTGCCATACCAGAGACTTGGATTTCCTTTAGCTTGTCCGTTACAGTGAGGGTTAGCTAAGTATCATTCAGGAAAAGCACATAATTTCTGCCAGCAATTAGGATAATTTATTTTAAAAGAAAAAAAGATAATTTATAGTTACAGGAACTTGTTATATTGATATGGAAGTTATATTAGGAAAGAGTAATTATTTCCTTAGAGCCAGATGAACTTTCTATCGAGGGTAGCTTTTCCTTTCTCAGTGAGTCCAATGCAGCCCAAAACCTTTCATTCTAAGGCAGTATTCTTGTTCACAGTCACCATTTCCACATGGCTCTTTGTGGCAGGTCTTTGAGGGGTGGAGGTCTGATTTTCTTGCTTTCTGGAGTGCTGATTGGCAGAATCCACTTTCTAGTGCTAGTTTAGTTATCTCTGTTGTAAGGTCATTTGCCTATTAATGAGACTTTATGTGAAAAATGTTTTCCATCAATTTTTTCTCGTGTATGTGTTCTACAGATAAGAGATCATTTGTATATCTGAGGGTATAAGTATTCTCCATTGATTCAAATCAATTAAATGGGATCTGTTACAGTGTTTTCATTCAGTCTAATTCAAGGTAAAATTATGAACATGGTGAAAATTGTTTCCGAAACTAACGCTATCCTACAGAAAGTAACCTTTGCCCTCCTCCTTTGCACACGCCCAGGAGTTCTTAGGCTGCCTTTGGTCTCCTCCCTGTATCTGCCCTGCCCTGTGGCCAGATGTTGCCTTGGCCTTGAGGGCCGCTTCCACATCTGGAGGCCAACCTCCATCTTTACATCCCTATGCGACCGAGGGAATAGGGTGATTGAATGGAGTTGAACTATACATGCTAAATTGCAGAAGTTCACCTGTATCTCTAGGCAAAACTGAGACAGTGAATGATGGTAGTGCAGTAGTGCTTGAGACCAGCTATGTGATGTGGCCCTTAGTGAAAATAGCATGGGAGCTAAGACTAGTTTTTTCTTTCATCTCCAGAATGCCTCTTCAGGGTAAACGTCTTACCTCTACAGACCACAGTCCAGTATCTATAAAGATGTTGGGGGGAGTTAGGGGTAAACCAATCTTTTAATTCTAGGCAGCTACTGCATTGGACAGTGAACAATAGAAACGGGTCAGTTCGTTCCTGAAGTAAAACTTTACTGTGTTAGACTCATTAACATATAGGTCTGTTCCCAGTGAAAAACATTACATTTCTTGGATTCCAGTTGGCTTAGGCTTATAGGTGTTTTCAGGTCGTTTTGATTATGTATATCTAATTTTTTTACCTTCTAACTTAAAATCTATTATTCTGGGCTATTGTCCTTTCTTTTTCATTTTCCTGATAACAATTATGTTTATCTCAAGAGTTTCTGAGGTAATATTTCGATCTAAAAAAATGACTTGGTTGTGGGATTTTACCAGTGTGGCTGCCTGCAAAGGTTTTTGGGAACAGACTTAATGGGGCTGTCCTCAGCTGTGTAAAGAACCATCCCTGGTGATGATGTGTAACTTTGTGTGTGAGACCCTGTTACCTAGTTACGTGTGTCATTGTGGGCAAGTCACTTAACTTCTCTGTGCATTTTGGTTTTCTTTTCTATAAAATGAAGAATTTGGATTCTCTCAATCCTGGGTTTTTTGAATCTAATTGAAGATGTCATGTGAGTTCATATTAATTGCTTCATAACATACTCAAGCATTTCACATTTTTCTCTTGGTAGCTCTGTTTGGGGGACAGTCATCTTTGCTTATCTGTTGCTCAAAATCAATTGTGTTTTAGGGAAATTAAAATTATGAAACAAAGAATATAGAAAATTACTAATCAAAGCCATGTTCCAATAAAGATACCACAATTGTAAGAGGGAAACGTAAGAATTTCACAAGTCGTTAAAGAAAGAGTAGGTTTAAGTCTGAGACAAAAGGACTTAAAGCCACAATTTCAAAAAAAATGGTAAGTTGGAGTAGAGAAACTATTTCATACATGTTGGACAGCTTCCCAAGACACAAAATTGGGAAACATAAATCTCATTTGTGTGGATGCTTTAAAAAGCATACTTGTCCAAAACAGTGTATGAAACTCAAACCAGTTGACTGCAACTTGCAAGCATCCAGTGCTGAGCCATGGAAGAGACTGGTTAACAGATCTGGGAATTATTTGAGAACTGTAGTGATTTATGTAATTGATGTAATCTACAGCAGGATTATTATGGAACTACACATATGGAAACCAAAAGAATGAAAAAAAAATTATTAATTTGTATTAACTTTATTTCAATCGATTGATTGTGGTCCTGGGGGTGGAATCCAGTGCCTGAGAGCATCCATAGGCCAGTGCTCTATCAGCGACACTCCAAGCCCAAAACACACTCTAGAGGTAGAGCTCAGGGGTGAGACATTGTGTGCATTGTTAATAATGCATGTTCTTAGTTGCTAAGAATTGTTTTCCTGGTGACCGACTCATATTCCTCTTCATGCAGTGTATACAAAAATGCCAAGAAAATATTTTCTTTGATCGCTGTACTCCTTGAAATAAAAAGAGTACATTTTGGTAGCAGATGGAGCCTGAAGAAATTCCAGTTAAATTTGATAGGACCCCCTATCATGCCATGGATTTTAATAGAAAAATTTAAAATGCTACTATTGCTGTTACAGAAACCATGTTTACTGTTATTTTCATTTAATGCAGAATGGAAGAGGACAACGATTTAAATTATAAACCAAAACTTTATAGCTGGGAGGGGCTTTAAACATTTCTTTTTCAACTCATTTGTATGACCCACAGAGGCTTAATGCCATATATAATGTAGCTGTACAATTAACTGTAATACCCTTGGAACTAGAACCTGGGTCATCTGCTTCTCAGTGGTGGTGATTTGCCTTCAGGTAGCAGAGAGACTATGTAGTCTTTACATTTATTAAAGAATTATACCAGAGGATAACAGTTTTAGTCTCTGAACAGGCGTTAATTAGATTAAATACAGCTAAGTTTTATTTTTTTACCGAGATAATTTCAGGGGATTATAATGCCCAAATAATGCCTTAGCTTCATATAGTGGCCTTTAAAGACCAGAAAAACAATATAGTAAATATATGTAAATGTAAAACATCTACTTGATGTTTTGTTGAAACTAATTGCACAAGTCCCTTTACCCGACTAGTTTTCATAAACTCTACAATATATTAAATAATGATTCCGGGGGATTTTTGTTTTGTTTGGGTTTGGGTTTTTTTGGACAGGCTGGCCTTGAACTCACTGTGTAGCCAAGGCTGGCCTTGAACGCATGGCGATCTCCCTTCTTCAGCCTCCTGAGTGCTGGAATTGCAGGCATGCACCACCGTGCCTGGCTCAGGAACATTTTTGAGCAGAGCCTGTCCTGCAGGATGGAGTATACACAATACAGGGTGGTAAATCTCAGCTCCACCATCTGGATTGTTTTGCTGACTCCTGTGCTATATCGGTGTTGATGAATTTAGGAGTCAGACATCTTCAGTTCTGTTCCAGACTTTAGAATTGGCTTCATGACTTTGCCCAGATCCTTCTTTTGTTTTGCTCATGCTAGGCCAATTTCACTTCAGTTCAGACAAGGAAGAATTAAGATAAATGTAAGGATAATAAATTGTATGTCTCATCAGGCTGCTTCTGTTATGATAGTTTGAAGGCAGATTTTGGGATTACAGACAGTTACGTGAAGGTATTTTTATTCCTGAGTTCTGAGTTCCCTTCTGACTTACTGACAGTGTGTCTCAGAATGGGAAGGAAACAGAGCATAGTGTTTAACAGTGGAAACTTCAGTGTTCGCAGTCTGGCCTGGCCACTAATTAGATATGTGACCTCTAAGGCTCAATTTCTTCATCTGTAGAATAGAGATAATAATAGTTCTCACCTTGATGTCTTTGTGAGGTTGCCCGAGGGCTATCATGGAAAACATTTATCACAGGCTTGACACACAGTACATACTTAGTAAATGTTAGTCATTGCTATCTGTTTAATTTTGGTTTTCTTTGGAGATCAGCGGGTTCTTGTTACATTCTAATTTAAATAAATCTTTTGAAATTCAAATACGTAAGCATCAATCTTGCTATCTGAGTGGATTCCAAAGTGGACAGATCTTGAATTTCCCTCAGAAAGTGCCCAGAACTTTTTTTTTCTTAGAATGGATAGAGTTTATAATAGAATTAAAAGGGAAATACTAGCAAGATGGATTCCCAACCTATTTATTTATTTAGGACAAGGTCTTACTCTGTAGTCCCTACTGACCTTGAACTAACTATGTAGCCCTGGCTAACTGTACACAGCAGTCCTCCTGCCTCAGCCTCCTGAGTGCTGGAATTATAAGTGTGTTCTACCATGTGCAGCTCCCATCTTCTCATAAAGTGGATGTTATAGCACGTCATTTTTTTATCTAAGTGCAAGTAACTAACCCTAAAAGTGTGTTTCCTGGGCTCAGGCTGCAATATGTTTGCTTAGAACTTTTGTTTTAGATTTTCTCTTGTCTGTTATGATGCCATGTGGAAAATAAAAACTATAGGCCAGTTCATGGATTTCATTGACCAGTGAATGAAGATACTTATGACGTTGGTACAGTCACTGTCTTAGTTACTTTTCTCCATGTTGAGACAAAATACCAAACACCCAGTGTTAAAGGAGAAAAGGTTTATTTAGCTCACAGTTTGTAGTGGTCTTAGCATATTGGCTGGCTCCATTGCATCTCATGGCTTGTCAGACAGCAGGCAGGGAGCAGCACACAGTAAAGCAGCAGCCTGCCCCTCCCTTTTGCAGTTTCCAGGCTACCTACCTTTCAGGTGATGCCACCCACACCCACGTTGGGCTTTCCCATTTTATTCCCACCCAGAATTCTGCCAAACCAATCCGTGGACTAATTTAGTTATCAGACATCCCTAATCCCAGTATCACACACCCTGGATCCAGCTACCTCTGAAAAGCCCCTCCTGTGACCACATGAGGCTTTGGGAGGACATCTACATACAAGTTATAACAGTCATTGATTTGATTTTATAGTCTTTAAAAATATTGTTTTCATGTAAAGTTGATGCAGCAGTGAGAAATTCATGTGTCACTAATTATTTACTCCTGCTTCCTAGAAAGCACCTTAGTATTAGAAATCATTGTCTATGTACCTGTCACTGTTCCCCGAGTGCAGGGCTTCATTATGGATTTAGTGAATGAAGACAGTATGAATTTTGAACTGATTCTTTTGTAGTGAAATTGACATGGTGATCATTCAGATTATTTAATGTGTGCAATCAAGTATTGTAACATCATGTGAAATTGAAATTGTTTATACCTTCTTTAAAAAATCTCAAAGAAATAGTCTTAGTGTCCAAGAAAGAAACTGTTAACTAGATTCCACTGGGGAATGGTTAACTCATTTATATACATGGGATGTTATAGAGTCTTTAATGATGGCTCTTGGAGAACATTTGTGACATGGTAAGTTATTTGCTAATAAATGAATAGAAAAAGCTTATAAGAAAGGTGGTATAATAGTTATTAAAGGTAATCATGACTGCAGCTACCACTGTTGAACACTCACGGAGAGCAGGCTTCATTGTGACCCTTTTAACCAATATCCCCAGCTTTACATGGCTGTAAAGAGCCACAGTGCATGGTAGGAGGAATTTCTAGTTTTTTTTTCTGCTTAGTATACTTCATACTCCCTCTATTTTTGGACCACAATTACTGAATCTTGGTAACTTTTCAGATTCACCCTCTGTGAGAATGGGAGTGGGCAAAGAAAATCCAAGCCAAGTTTACAACAGATTGACATACTTTGGTTTTTGTTTACTTTGAGTGAATCCGTGTGTGTGTGTGTGTGTGTGTGTGTGTGTGTGTTTGTGTGAGAGAGAGAGAAAGTCCATCCTCTTCTCTTTCCTTTCCATCCCTTTCCCCTTCTTTCTGAAATAAAAACCTAAATGGCTACAAAAAATTTTTATTTATAATTAAAAGAAAAACAATAATATTAAACCCTGGGTACTAACCAGCCAGCAGGGTTTAAGAATGTTACTAGTACCTTAAAAACACACGTTTGCCACTTTCCCAACAAATCATCTTCTTCCCATTGCCAGCCAAGAAGAGTTTCGAGTTTCGTATTAATCACCCTGTTTTATTTAAAGTATTATTGTAGTTGTATGGGTTTCTTTACAGTTTTGATGTATGCTATGTTCATATATTAATATAGTTATTTGAATACATACTGGAGTTTTAATGATATTGAGGAAGTGGATACTTATTTTAATTTAAAAAAATGAGTATTTTGGCTCTTAATCTTTGAAGATCCATACTGAAATATTTTTTCTTCCTAATAATCTTAGAAAGGGAAGAAGTAGATAGAGATACAGATGAAATAAGATTAACCATGAACTAACAGTCATTTGGTATATACATTCTTATGCTTAATTTTTTGTTCAATATTATGTTAAGATTAATCTTTATTAGTGTGTGTAGCTGTAATTTCACTAGTACATCGTGAAATTTTTACTGGTGTATCATATTCTAGTGTATGAAAATACTACAAGCTATTTTTCCTTTTAAAATTTTTTGTTAGTGCATATTTGATATACATACTAATCACATTCATCATAGGGCATTACATAATGCCCTGTGTACATAATATACATAATATACCTGAATTCTTTTTTTTTCTTCTCCATTTCCCTCCCCTCCTTTAGGTTATTGTTGAATTTTTTTGCTATTATGAATAATAATATATAAAATGTTGTAAGTGTTTCCTGAAGTACATGTATGTGCAAGAGTTTCTTTCATTATATTTCCTGAGTCAGAGGAATGTGCATATTCAACCTTACTGGGTAATGTCATACTCTTCAAAATGTTTGGTATTTGGGGTCATATCAACAGGGATTGAGTATTCTACATTATGAAAAAAATTTAGAATTAATCAGTGTATTAGTTAAGCTAGAGATTAAACTGAAATAAAGAGAAACCAGAAAAAGAAAAATGAAAAGAAAGAAAACAGTGACTTAAGTGCATACGAGTTTCTTTCTTGCTCATTTAACACTCAGGAGGTATGCAGTGTAGTCTGGCAGGATGGCTTTGCCCCTTTAAATTATTCAGGTTTCTTCCATCTTGTGGTTCTGCCATCTCTTAGAAAATTGAACTTGTCTATCTGTTTGAAATTGGGTGTTAAGTATGTTTGTGTTCTAGTTTGTGGCAAAGTGCACATGTCCTGAGTTTTAAAAGCCAGACCATTAGTAGTACCCACAATTTCCATTGATATATCTGGTGAGATGCTAGTCACAGCACTATATCTTTCTGAAAGGGAGGCTGGGAAATGTAGTCTGTTGGGACAGTCCTGTCTATTTGTAAGTCCATGACCTTGGTAGAAGAGAACAGATTTAAGTGGACAAAACAAGAGCAAAACAAAAAAACACATTTTTTTGAGAGACAATCATTGAGTGAAATTATTTTACTGTATATCTTTATTTTACTATATGTCTCTTGATTTCTAATGAGATAGAGCGTCTTTTATGTTATGCACCATGGTTTTTTGTTTGTTTGTTTGTTATGTTTTTGTTTTTTAAAGGGGGAAAGATTTACTTAGTTTATAGTTTGTAAAGGATTCAGTCCATAATTGGCTGACTTGAAGGCAGTGTGCCACATGGCAGACTGTTTGTTTTTGAAGCTATACTCTTACTCATATCTTTGCCCATTTATTTGGTGTATTGATTTGTAAGTTTTAGTTTTGATTTAGTGTCTTCTCAATATTAATCTCTTGACTGTTAAATCTGTTATAAATATCATGCTCCAGTTTGTAACTTTTATTTTCACTTTTAAAAAAAGACCACTCTTGCTAAATAGCTGTTACTCATTTTAATTTGTTCCAGTGTTATCATTTATTTGTTGTTTATATGGTGCCTGCTGTTTCTGTCTTGATCAAAGCTTTATAATACATATGACTACTTCTGGACACTGTTATGTTCCATTGGTTACTTTACTTCTGTACCATTACTGCTTAGCTTTGTAATAAGTGTTTATATGTAGTAAGCCAAATCTTTCGTCATTGTCTTTCAGAAGCATCCTGGTGATCTGGGTCTTGTCTCTCCAGATATATTTTAGAATCAATTTGTCTTCAGTTAAAAATCCATTGGCGTTTTGATTAAGATGGCATGGATTATGATTTGGGGAAGAATTGCTGTCTCTATGATATTAGTCCTTTGTTCTGTGAATATGAATATAGCATTTATTTAATTGCTTTAAAAATCTGATATTAGGGGAGTGTAGCTCAGTTGTGGAGCGCTTGACAAGCATGTGTGAGGCCAGTGCTGCAAAACAAGTGTTACTATCATAACACAGTGATTGTTACTGATGTTCATGAGCTCTCCTAAGATTTTTCTAGTTGTTTTTCTCCCTCAGAAATGAAATATATTGGTCTTATATCTAGCCACTTTGCTAATCTATAATTATTTTGTTAGGGCTCAGAAAAATGATGATGACTCAGACCTGACCATATGTGACCTTGGGCTGCAGGATTAGCCTCAGGTGTTCTCTGATTTTCTGTTCCTCCCTCTACCGTTCTGTCTCCAAATCTGTTTGTCTCCCATATTGTTGGGAGAGTCTTCTGACTGAGACAAGCTCCCCCCAGAAGAAAAACAGTTATGAAATTCACCAGGCAAGATTAACTGCCAGGAACAAAGAGACTCAGAGTCCTTACTCCAGCCCTTCCAGATGGACTTTTTATCTATATTCAGAGGACTGTTACCTTGGCGACTGTATCTACATTACGAGAAAATCTTCCTGCACCTCTGCATTTCTTTCTTTGCTCCTTGTCTTCCTCTCTAGTAAACCTAAACCCCTAGCTAAGTGATTATCTCTGTCTCAAATGTAGCATGGGATAAACTTCAACCTTCTATTCAAACCCTTCTGGGAGGCTCAGGGTTTGTGTGTGACTGCCATGTTATGAGTTTCACCCTGTGCACATAACTGAATTTTCATGCCCTTTGCTCCTGTTACTGTAGCCAACAGTCAGATCATTTCAGCAAACCCTCAGAAGGTGGGAGGGAATTTTTTTCTTTACTCTTATGTAATTTCAAATAATTTGTTTTTAAAAATAAAATACCATTATTTATAAGGAGCAGTGATTTTTATTTCTTCGTTTGCAAACCCTATGAATTTATTTTTCTTGTATTTTGCTGAAGGCAGAATTTTGATTGCAAATTAATAAAAGTCCTGACAGCGTCACTCTTCCCCATTTCTATTTAAAAGGAATGCTTTTAAGGGTCTCTCCCTTTAAGGATGATTGTTTTCATTGTATTATATACAGTCTTATCAGATTAAGTAAAAATCTCTTGCATTCTTTGTTTACTTAAAGCTTAAATCATTGATAGGTGGTTAAATATTATCTTTTAAAAACTATTGCTATTGTATGTATATTTCTTTTAAATTTGTCAATATATAATATTCATAGATTTTCTAATATTAAACCAACTTTCCATAAATCCATCTGCATCACTGTAGGATATGTGTAGTTACAGTTGGTGAAATTTTTCTATCTTTAGATTAATAATTTTGTCTCTAATTTCCTGAAACAGGCCTATAATTTTTCTTTCCTAATTTTTTTTCATATATAGCTAAGGTATACTATCTTAGAGAATGAGTTAGAATATTGCTTGTCTTTATATTTGTGGAAGAGTGTGAACTTTGAGATGTTTTTTCTCCTGGAAAATTTAGTGCAACTATTTGACTTACAGATTTTTAAACTGCTAATCATTTTCTTAGCACTATGATTTAGATACAGTTTGTGTTCCTGAAAGATTCATGTATTGGAGGTGTGGTCCTCCATGTGGTGATGTAGAGGTGGTATAACTTTTAAGAAATATAATTTAGTGAGAGACTGTTGGGAGCCCTACCCTTGAAAGAGATTAAGGCAGTGGAAGGGATAAAGGTAGTTTTCACGGGACTTTAGTTAGTTCCAGAGAGAGGCTTGAACTAACATACTGACATCCTATCTGGCAATGTGATCACTTTCTCTTACATAGAACCCCTACCATGGCAATGCCATTCATCATCAGGTCCTCTCATGAGTCCAGTTGATGTTGGTACTGTGCCTTTGAACCTTCAAAACTGTGAATATTTTTCTTTATAAGGTATTCAGCCTCAAGCATTGCAGTATAGCAGCAAAAAACAACTGGTTATAGTATTGTCTGTTACTTTCTCATCCCTGAAACACGGCACCTGATATTCACAGCTTAAAGGAAGAAAGGTTTAGTTTGGCTCACAGTTTAGTCATCTGGCTCCAAGGCAAGATGTACCATACATAGCAGAGGGAGCCAGCATACAGAAAGCATGGAAAGCTCAAGAAAGGAGGGGAGGAGACAGAACCTTCAAGGCTGCACACGCCATGACCCACCTTCTCCAATCAGGCTTCACCTTCCAAATCACATTTAGCTGTAAGCCCATCAATGGACTGATCCACTGATGAGTATCACATGCCCACGATCCAGTCAGCTCCCAGTAGCCCCATCTGTGAGAGCAATGAGGCTTTAGGAGGTCATCCACATATAAGCCATAACAAGTCTTATTTGTACTTTCCTATTTCTTCTGGAGTCACTTTTAATAAAAATATTTTTCTAGAAATTTGTCCACTTTGACTAAAATTTAAGTAGAGTTATATAATATTAATGGTAGCATTTGTTAGTTTAAAAATAGGGGCTGATTATTATTATTTAAAATATAAATTTTTGCCCTGTTTCTTTTTCTTGTTGAATCTTAAAAATGGTATTATTTTTGTTAGTTTTTCTTCTTTTTTGTTGATTCCTGCTGTGATCTTTACTATTACCTTTCTAGTTTTCTTGGAGTTTAGTCTGTCTTTTATCCACTATTAAAGTTAGATACATAATCTTTCCACTTTTATTCTTTTCTACTATAAACAGTTAAGACAGTAAATGTACTTTCTGCTATAAATGCTATTTGTAATCTAAATATCTTTTAAAAATAATATTTCTAACATCAGTACTTTTTTAGAAGTAATAAAATTCCCTTTTAAATATAATTTCTAATGAAAGTATTTCTTCTAATATAAGCACTATTACTAGCAAAGGCATCTGTTCTCAATCTCTGTGGCTCTTCCTTTTTCTCTCCATTTCACCTTTACTTTATCTAGTTTTGGGGCTTTAAAAATTGCTTAGTTTCTGGGCATGGTGGTGCACACCTGTAATCCCAGCACTCAGAAGGCTGAGACAAGAGAACTGCCATGAGTTTTGAGGTCACCCTGGACTACATAATTAGTTCCACACCAGCCTGTATTACACAGTGGGACACTGTATCAAAAAAACTAATAAAATAAAACAAAATTCCTTGCATATAGGAAAGCTCAGTAATATGATTAAAATACTTTAAAAATATTTTACACAGCATTTTAGCTTTAGCCTGAATGGCCATGCAGGGCTTTTTGTTTTTTTATTGTTATTTTTATTTTTGGTGCAGAGAATTGAAACCAAGGCACCACCCAACTATACCTCCAACCACTGTTTTATTTTGTTGGGTTTTTTTGAGCCTACCAGTACGTTATAAGTATTTTAAATCTATCTAGTATCTAGTTCTGTTTTAGCAAGAGATCTCATAGTTTATATGGCTCACATTATTGTAAGCTGAGTACGTCTATGGTTTTTTTTTTTCTAATGAGAATTACATAGTTTCTTCAGTCCTTCCATCTACACTGGTGTCTGTAATACAAGAGTTAAATCCTGAGGAGGACCCACATGCAGGAGAGCAAAATAATGTTATGTGAACACTTAGATTCTTCATTTATAGGATTGTGCAAATGAAAAAATTCAGGCTATTGTGATTTGGGGGATGGAGTGTGTAGGGGGAGGGTCAGTGTCAAACTCTGACACAGGCAGAGCTTACAAAGGTGTGCAGAAAACACTTTTCTGAACAATCCAAGATGCAGAAGGGAAATTAAGGGATGACTGCAATCATCCACAGTATGGTTTTGCAGCAAATGCTGGGGGCAGCTTTCCTTTTCTTGAAGACTTTTCCTGTGCTGTCCTCTTATGTATGCTTCCAGCCTATCTGGGAGCCCTATGTAGCCTGTGGGGAGATGGTCTGCTCCAGGCTTATGACGTCACAGCAGAACATGTACGTACCGCGCGCTAACCGATTGCGCCGCTGGAGCTCCATCACAGCAGAGCAGCTAACTGGGAAAATAATGTTTTCAGAGCAATGCATATTTCTGGACTGTCACTTCTAACTTCCTTCTTAATGGTTCTGTAGAAGATTCTGGACTTCTGCCATTTGCTTTTCTTATTCTGAAGGTGAGGTGTACAAAAACCTCCTCCTCCCACAATCTCCAGCAATTAACATAGAACAATAGGTATCTGCTTACCTCAAGTCAGACCATTTTCCCTTTGGACAACTGGCTGTGAAATGAGCACGTTTCAGCAGTGGAATTAAACTTTTAAGCAATATTTTCCAGGAGGGAGGAGTAGGTGGAAGTCAGTTGTTCATCTTGTTTTGCATCTGCAGTGGATCCCTACACTGTCTTTTGCTGTCACGTCAGTGCCATTCACAAAATTTCTCTTGCAAGGATCAGTGACAGCTATATTCGTGCATTCCTGTTGGTCTCCTGCAGTTCAGTACAACTCTGTGCCATTACAATTCCCAAATGTCGGGAGAGAAAGACCAGAAGGTAGTTGCTCCGAATCAACCTGGTCCTAGTCCTACAGGACCAGCTCCAGGTGCTGTGAGACTAAAGAAAGAGAGATAGACAGATCTAGAGTAATGCAGAATGCAGTTTTGTGGGGGATTATAGAAACATGGTCCTGGGTGGCAGCAAGACTAGTTGAATCCCCACAATTTGGGTCAGTATTTATGGGTTAAGACAAAAGTGACTTCATCCTGGCTGAAATGTACCTGGTTATCTTAACATAATCAGTCAGTTACATCCCTGGAACCATGGTCCAGTTGTAAAGCTTCATATACTACTTTGATGGGAAACTATGCAGGAAAAACTAGTTAGGATCATTCTAGGGCAGTTATTGTGGTTACCACTCAAGATGGCAGCCGTTATATCAAACTGAATCCATGAATTAGTGAACCAAAGAGTTGATTATTGGTGCAGAATGAAATTCTGCTCATTCTCAATCTTTAGAGGAGAGTTAGGTAGACCCAAAGTCCCTTATTAGATAGAGTAGAAATTCAGAATTGGTTTTTCATTGGCTGACTTGAGGGCTTAAGTTGTTTTCACTACTTTGGCTGTTCTGTGTTTTCACTTTCAACATTATCGACAATGGATGTATTTCTTATGCTTACCCTGTGGTACAAAGGGGATTTAGATTTTGAGAATTTAGAGAATTATCAGTTGTCATACTCCTAAAAGATTTTCAAAATACAGTGTTACAAAAAGGGAAAGTTAATGGACGCCTTTTAAATTCTGCCTCCATTGTTAATGGAACTTCTATAGCAATTATATTGATAGTGTTTATGGACACATCTGAATGTGTTACCAAAAGTCTATTTGAAGGATTTTCAAACTGAATTTTGCTAGAGTTTAGGGTTTAATTATATACATCTGTCTTTATTCTATAAATTTCTAGTCTACAAATGTCTTCTTTGAAGCTGGGAAGTCTATTTTCCTACAATTAGACTAGCATTTTAGTTTGTTATCTGTCAAACATCTCATTTCTTTCAGTGATCTTAGAACTAAACTGTGGAATAATATACAGAAAGCATTGTGTACCGTGCAGCAAAATAAAAATTACTTTTATTGTCTTTGTGGTCATTCATCTTTTGGATGTTTCTGACATTCTCTTAATAGTATGTCCCATTTTCAGATACCATATAGCGTTCTGAAACAAACACACTTCATAGATTTTGTGTTTTATGTCCTCAATAGTTTATAGCATGGCCTCAGGAATTAGAATGTGAGGGTTTGAATCTTGACTCAGCCATTTTCCAGCAATTTAATTGTGGGCAAATTCTTAATCTCACCTTGCCTCACCTTCCTTGCTAGTCAAATAGTGGTATTAATAATAGTACCAACTTCTGAGCATTATTAAAATAGAGTATTGAATGAACATCTATTATATACAAGCAAGACACAAAATATTTTAATTTATTACCACTTCTGTGAACTCTGGCTCTGGAAGCAATAATAAAAAAATTAAGGTCACAGAAAATTTAACAGTCCGACAGAGCCAGGAGGACACTTCAACTAAATGTAGCATGATATTCTATATGGGATCCTGCAACAGGAAAAGGATATCAGCAGGGAACTAAGGGACTTTGAAGTCCATAAAATATGGACTCTAGTTATTTTTTTCTTTTAAAAAACAACCTAGTAAGACTGGGAGAGTAAAATGTTTTCTGTTTAAAATATCGAAATCCTCTGCTGGGAAATTTTAACCTTTTTCTTTTCAATCTGAAGGCTCAATCATTTTGGACTAAAATGAACTGACAACAGAGAATCTAGAGGAAAGTACATGCAAATAAACACAGGAGCTGCTCACATTCAGTCTGAGACCCAGAGATGGCAAAGTGGCGGCACCTTATGTAGGGCTGAAGAGGGATACAGAGATTTGGGTATCTAGGGGAAAGGGAGGGGGCAGAAGAAGCTGCTGTGGAAGAAGGTGCACAGCACGTGAGAGCCGTCTTACTATGTGGGTGAAATCCCCAAGTGAAGGCCACTTGTGGTGACCAACTTCTGAGCCAAGCGTCAGACTCTCAGCCTCTTTTTTGTTCAAATACCTATCCAGGGCAGAAAAGGAGGCACCAGATAGAACACCCACTGGCTGTTTACTTCAGTAATGTAAATTTCCTTCATGGGTATAAATTTCTTTTATAAAAGGGCACCTTTCAGAATTCATCTTCTGTGTGCAGAGATCTGCAGGTTCAGTATGTTTGAGGGTAGCACATTTTAAGATCTCGCATTGTTGAAAATAGAGAATTGATAATGCATAAGTAGAAGCTGTCCCCTTTTCAAAGATAACCACTCTAAATGGTTTGGGGTACATCATTCTAACTGCATCATTTGTATTTATGTTTGTAGTATTTGGTCTGTTTATTCAGTGAACAGATGAAAGCACACACAGAACTGGGAATGTAGACTTCCTCTCCCCGCTGACCCCCTGACAATGTGTCATCACTGTGTTCAAATGCAGCCTTTGTCCTGCGCTGGTCAGCCAGCTATTGGTTGCCAGTCCATGAGGAAATAAATTTTTTAAAAAATTATGACTCTGTCTCCTTTATCCAGAAACTCTTGCTACAAATCAAGATCAGCCAAACAGTACTAGGTGATGTGATGCTTTACATTCTGATGCCAACTCTTCTTTTCATTGGGGATTGGTGATGAACAGTTGACTGACCTTTGTGCAAGTAGTACTGGTTTGCACCCTTCCATTATAGATACACAAGAGCTGACATCCCTTTGGTGGCTATTATTGTGTCTTTTTCTTAATTTAGAGTCGATGTTGTCTATCAAACGTAATAGTCGTAGTGTTCACCAGTAGCTGTCCTTGTACTATAATCTGCATCAGTTTCAGTTTCAGACTCTTTTTGGACAGGTGACCTGGTATAGAGATTGAGATCTTGGAAAAACCCAATTCAAATTATGTCTATACTGTAGCATCAGGTTTTTTGGATTTTTTTTTTTTTTTGTATGTTGTTTTTTGTTTTGCAGTACTGGGAATTGAACCCAGGGTCTTTACACTGAGATACATCGCTTTCCCTTTTTATTTTTATTTTGAGATGGAGTCTTTTAAATTGCTAACTTGTCCAAGCTGTGCTTGAACTTGTGATTCTCCTGCCTTAGCTTCCCAGAGTGCTGTGATTACACGAGTGTGCCACCATACCCAGCTCAGAACCTGTTTTTTAATCTAAAAATGAATATGATGAGTGCATCTATATTTTATGAGTACTGTGAATTTTAAAGGAGGTCATATTGCCAATATATGGGGTCCGAGGCGGTACACCCCCAAAAGGAGATGGAGACTTCAACTCTCCCCACCAACAGAATAGGTTAACTCATTTTAGAAAAGAATGGCAGGATCCATCACTGAAAGGCATGAACAGGTTTATTAGGCAGAGTTAAACAAGTATATACACTCTTAGGAAAAATAAGACTGTAGGTGCTTAAGAAAGAGGCACATTATGGTCTGGGGCTGGGAGTATTTATATATTTGGGGGGTTGTTCTCAAAACAGATGGTCTTGGCAGGGATGGCGAACCTTTTAGAAGTTGCAGTGACACAAATAGTCCCCTGTTTCATGAAGATTCACCACCACTTGTCTAGGATATGTATTTCTAGTGTCTGTCTGGTTACCCCTTAGTGGGCTAGATTAGGATGCAAACCATTTGCATGTGTTTGAAGATCAGATGCTGTGCTGTATTGGATTCATAGTGCTGTTTCCCGGAAGCAGGAGGCTGTGGAATGTGTGGATCTCAGCTATCAGAGGAAAAACGGGAACTCAATTTACTGCTGAAAAGCATGGGCCCAATTTTACAGGCTTTTTGTATCTTTTAAGACTCTTAGTTAATTTGAGTGAGTTTCCTGGAAGTAGAAAAAAAGCATTGTAGCTTTCTATAACTTTATGTATGGGGGCTACAGGTTTCTTAAAAGTAAAATTTTAAAATTAGGGTTTGAGCCAGGGGTTTAGCTCAGTGGCATAAGTGCCTGCCTGGCAAGTGCAAGGTCATGAGTTTTTTCCTTCTCTCCTTTGTACATATTTCTTCCATTCCACCTCAGCGCTTGTAAGAACTTTAGCACTGTTTTGCCATTCAATAAGGGCTCAGTAAGACTGAGCTGCGAGGATAATATTATTATCAGACACTGTGGTCCAAATTAGTGATGGTTCATTTCTATTTTATTTTATTTGAAAAATGATAAAAACCAAGGAAAATAAAACAGAAGAAAACCAATAAAAAATAAACCAGTATAAGTGATACAGGACTTTAAAACCTTATGAAACCAACAGTAATGCCTTTTGAAGGCAATAATGCCTTACGAAGCCAACCCATAATGCCTTTTGTTGTCTTCAAAATAGCTGCAGATACTTTTGGACATAGTACAAACCAAACAGATCAGAATGGAATAGAAACAATAAAGCCAAAACAGTGAATGCAATAAAGGACTTCAAAACAGGCCACTAGTAAATAAAAAATGGCTCCCATAATGTCTTGTTATCTTTCGGATAGCTGCTCCTGCCATCAGATTTAACATAAAACAAAAGAGAATAAAACCAAACAATGAAGATGGTGTTGCCGGTGTCGGGATCCTTTGTGTGAGGCCTGGATCCCCCCCACCTCGTCCCAGGAGTGGCATGGCCTGTCTGAGGCTGGGTGTGGCTGTCCTCAGGAAGCAGCCAGTGCATGGCACTGGCTTCCAGGCAGGAATCACCTCCTGGTGAGGCCCCTGGTTCTCTCCCCCTGCAGCCCAGGAATGGCACAGACTCACGGAGAGAGGCTTGGCTGTGGCCGGCACTTGGCGCTCCTTTCCAGGCTGAGGGTTTATTTCTGAAAAATTTCAAAGCTTATTTCCAAAGAAGTTGATACTTACTTAACAGATTCAAGTCTTACAAAGCAGGTAGCAAAAATTTATATTTTAATGATTGTTTAGAAAAGTGGTGAGAGACATTTAGCCTCTCACCTTAAGCTGCAACTGAGCCCAATCATGGCATTTGTATATTTGTCTGTTTGTTTACTTGTTTATTTATTTATTTTTGTGGTACTGAGGATCGAACCCAGGGCTACACATTGAGCTACCTTCCCCAGTCCCCCAGCCCTTCTCACGTGGTTATTTTGCGGAGCTGCCCAAGCTGAGCTGGCAGGCTCCCCTGCCCCAGCCCCCAGAGTGCTGGATTATAGGAGTGTGCCATCACACACAGCTTGAGCCCAGGGGGTTGGGCTGGGCCCGGTTAGTTACAGAGGTGTGATTCGTTACAATGTCTTACATCACTGTTGTTAGAGAGCCTCTAGGGTTAACGGACTCTATTTTCTCTGTGTATGATTGCAGCTCTAAGTGTGGATCTCCCTGAGTTGTTCATTAGGGTTGCCAAAAATAAATCATCCGCCAAACAAATGAACAGAATGCTTAATTACTCCATTTGTCTGTCAAAGACATCAACTTCTCTTTTGCTTCCAAGTAGAATATGTATGTATGGTGTCCTAGACCATTTAGTCTTTCTGCAACAGAATAAGCACCGACTGGGTAATTTATAATACAAGTGAAATGTATTGGCTCACTGGTGTGGAGGCTGAAAAGTCCAAGTTGAAGGGGCTGGCATCTGATGAGGGCTGTCTTGCTGCCCCATCCCATGGTAGAAGAGCAAAGAGAAAATGTGGGGTGCAGGGAGAGTGTGCAAACACATTCTGAAGCAGGTGAGTGAAAATCAACTTCACCTTTCCTAAGAAGCTCACTCCAGCTATAACAGACCAGGATAAAGACATACATGCAATGATTCAGGAAGGTAGAGTCCTCATGGACCAATCATTCCTACAGGTTCTAACTCTTAATGCTTGCACTGGGGGTAAAGCTTCCAACACACGCTTTTTGGGGGGGCACATTTAAGCAATAGCATATGGTGTGTATATACACATTGCTGTGTCTGTATAGTTCTTCCTTTCCTTTTAGCAGGGCAGCCCACTTCCTGAACACCCAAAATAGATGTTCATTAAATATCTTTGATAGCAGGTTACTCTCCTATGTGTTTCTTTTTCTTCCCTCCATGTTCACCTATAGGTATTCACTGGGCTAATGAAACTTTTGTACTTTTATTGTCTTCCTAAGAATGAAGCAGAAGAAATCTTAGGTTTTAGGCTGATATGTGTGGTCTGATGCAACATGTGTATTATGTTTGAACAATGTGAATGTTACCTGGAGGTTACCGCTGTTCCTGTCTTCAGTACCAGTGGCTCACAGTTACCATATGTTGTTCTTAAGGGAGGTTATCTTGGCATCCTATTACAGGGAGGGAAAGTGAAATTCAAAACTCAGAAACTTTGTAATTTCTCCAAGGTCACAAGGACTATGAAATTGTGGAGCCACCAGGTTCAATCCAGCGCTCCAGGGATCCTGTGGAGGTGTGTAAGGATGCCACCTTAAAAAATGTACGATGATTTAATTGTACGTCATTCTTTCCGTGATAAACCTACAGAAATAAAAAAAATGAGGAAGAATGATTGCCATTTTTATCTTCATATACAGAGTTTATATCAGTTTGGATAGAAGATTGTATTTTTTGTTATCCAATTAGTGTTTTTTGCTGTGCTCTTGGGGATAATAAGAATCACCATCTCAGCTCCTTTGTTGCTTGCCAACAAACTTTTCTGGTTTTCAAATGAAGGGCCCTCTCCCTATCGGGATGGGGGGAGGGCTAAAAGACATTGTATCCCTTTAGCTGGTTCTCTTGTTCCTCTTTGTATGGGACCAAGGACTTCAGGTAGAACCACTAACACAGAATAACCTGAAGAGTTTGCTTAAGCATCTTCCGGCCTCACCAGATCTGGTCTGAAAATTTGCATTGTGGACAGGTTCCCAGGTGATGGGTCACTCTGAGTTAGGGACTGCACTCTGGAGACTATTGCTGTGAAAATCAAGGCAATTTTGTGATTTTCTTTGGTTAAGCAGTTTAGATGCTACTTCCCCTAAAATCTTTACCTTTTTTTTTTTTTTTTAAACCATTACCCTCAATTCCTGTGAATGGATATTCAATCATGGCGATTTAAACTAAGATTATAGAAAATTCATGCATCACCCTCTGCCTCTTGCTTTGCCTTTTCTTTCCATTTTCATATTTTGTTACTTCCGCAAATTATAAAGACCCTTTTCACATCACACCTGACTAAATTGAAAACTAAAGTGGGAACAAGATGAGCACTTGAAAAAAGCTTCAATTTCCCTTTAAATTCAGGTGTGTATTTAAACTAAGGAAAAGGACTATGAGGAAGTGTTCACCCCATAGGATCCCATTAACTTGCTTTGGTTTCCTTCCATCTCCAGCGTCTCTTAAGATGTCAGCAGACTTGACATCTGATTCTGGAACACCTCAAGTGCCAGTGTTTGTGGACTGTGGCTCATATAAGGTAGATAAGGACAGGAGTTTTTCTATAAATAGGAGTTTTTATTATGTCTCATTGAGAACTTTGATTTGTTTTTTAAATCCTGGTTCCACTACCAATTGATGAAATCACTTTAATAATAGTTACATGGTATGTTAGTCACCTGTTTCTGGGGCAAAATACCTGACATACACAAAAAGAAGAGAAAAGATTTATTTCGGCTCATGATTTCGGGACTTCAGTTCATGGCCAGCTGGCCCCATGGCAGAGAAACATTATGGTAGAAAGATATGGTGGAAGAAAACTGCTCACAGTATGTAATCCAGGAAGCAGAAAGAGCAGGAAGAGAGCCAGAGAAGGAGCCAGATGAAAGAGTCTCCAAGGTCACACCCCCATGACCCACCCAGACACACTCAGAAGTGCTCTTTACTAATCGCCTCGGCATCTCAGTCCAGGCAAAGTGACAGTCAAGATTAATCGTTATCCATGGGAACTATAATGTATGTGAGGACTGGAACCCCAAATCAGACACTAAGGAGACAAGTTGAACAAAATCTCCTTTGAAAATCCTCAAGTCATCTAGATGCAGCGATGCACACATGTAATCCTACCTACTGTGGAGGCTAAAACAGAAGGATTGTTGGAGACCAGGAATTTGAAATTAACCTGGCAACACAGCAAGACCCCATGTCAAAAAGAAAAAAAGGAAAACCATCCAAGTCACTGAAGACTGCACCCATGAAAGCTCAAAAGCCAGAGATTAACTTAGTCCCTCTTTATTTAAAGGCTATGGCCTCATACTTTTCATATGGCCAGGGTCCACTTGAAAGAGGAAATGAATGTTGGGGAAAATAAGATTTTCCCTTCTGCTCTTTCCAAGTAAGCATAGGCATGTAGTTAAATTCCAGTAAGTGAAAGGTGCTTATAATACAACTCCCTTATATTCAAATAGTTGAAGCATTTGATTCTGGGTCACTGATTTAGTTTTTTTACAGTCATTGTGGATTTAAATATCATACACTGATCCATGCAATCAACAGTTACTGAATACCACCTTTATCAAACTTAGGCTACTTGTTTTTGATTAAGGCACCTGATCTGGTTTATAGTAGTTTCTCAGGCAGTTTTTGTTGGGTGAAAAAATTAGTGAACAGTAGCCAGGTATGATAGTGGACACTCATCAGCTGAGCACTTAGAAGGCTGAGGCAAGAAGATTGCCTCAAGTTTGTCACCAGCCTGGGCTACATCGTGAGTTTAAGGGCAGCCAGAACTACATAATGAGACTGTGTCTCAAAAAAAAAAAAAAATTAGTGAAACAAGTCCTTATCTTTTTGTGATTCATGTCTCAACTTTAGAGATAGAGAAATAAAGATTAACTATATAACGTGTTTTAAGTTTCTTACATTTATGCAAACAGTGTGGAGGAAGAAATTAGTTCTGCGTGGGGGAGTGTGATAGACTCATGAGAGAGACATTTGAGCTAGACTTTGATGGATGAGTAGGAGTTCTCCAAGACAGGAAGAGCATTCTAGGTAAAGAGGAGGATCCTCCAGTGATTCAAATATGTTTCCTTTTTAGGGATTAAATGCCTTGAGCTGAGATAAGAATACAGAAGTCATGCTCTAATACCTAGCAGTTACTTGATGTGCATTACATGCCTGGTAGTGTAAGTGTTCTTTACATGTGAAGTAGACACTACTAACTCCATATGCTAGTTGGGAAAATAATTTAGGAAGTTTTAATTTTCCAGTGATGGCATCACTGGTAAGATGACAACCCTTATGTTATCTATGCCCTGTTTGAATGCCACATAGAACGTTTAGACTTTGTGCATGCACAGCAGGGAGCCCTTGAGGTGGATGTAATCAGAGGAGGGTGTACAGGGTCGCCTTAGAAACCCTGAGAGGAAGGAGGGCAGTTTAAACATCTTGTGCTCTTCAGGAACTTCTTGGAGGTCTCAGTTCCATCCTTGACCTTGGGAGGAGAAACCTTGAGGGATACAAAGAAGACATGAGAGATGAATGGGGGGGGGGGCTTGACCCAGGAAGGAAGAACTGACTAATCTATCAGGCTTATAAGATGGAGAATGAGACAGATGGTGATGTTCTGGAAGGAAATGGTATCTAACAGCCTCATGCTGGTTTTTGGTATATATACATACGTAAAACCTAAACTACAGAAGCAGATTAGTATGTGTACCTGATTTATAAATGCAGAAGTTGACACACATTGAAATAATGCTCATTTTTCATTTATGGAATACACCGTCAAAACAGTTTGGAGGTACTGGTCCAAGTGTAGCCAAGAGCTGTATCATCTCCCAGTGGTCAGTTAGTCAGAGGGGTGAGAAAGGTTGAACAGGAGAGGTGAAAAGATGATGAGCTGTACCTGTGCTTCTGCAGGTGACAGTTTTCTTTCTTACTTTTTGAACCAGTCTTTTTTTTTTTTTTTTTTTTGTATTTTGAAATAACCAGAAAACATCCTTTAAGCTCACAACAAAAGTACCAAGGAACAAGGTGTTCCATTCCTAGGGGAAAGACAGTGTCCTGACCACTTCCTGGAACTGGAGTGTGTTGGAAGTGGAAAGCATTTAAGGGCATCACATGGCTGTGTCTTGCTTCACTTGGAGCATCTCGGCCATGTGGTCATCTGGCTTTTGCTTGAACCCTGTGAGGAAGAGGCAGCTCCATTCTTCACAGAAAGTTTAGACAGATGTTAATTGGTAGAGTTCTTCCACCTATGAAGCATAATTTGCCTCCCAATTTCTACGCATTTCCTTCCCTTAAACAGTTACAGAACTAGTGGTCTTCTCTGTAATGCTTTGCAGTTTTTCGAGGCCCCCATCCATGCAGGCATAATTTTATGCTCACAACTCTTCTGTGGAGTGTGTAGGCATGTACTGTCACTGAATAAATAAATGAGGCAAATGGAGGTCATTGGAAGTCTAGCTGCTGAGCATTCTGATGATTTTATGCACTAACATTTGTCAGCCCGATTTGCATGCTCTATAGAGGAGGCATTGTACACCGGGAACCAGCTGACCCGAGTTTCAATTCTGGTTCTACCACTTTCTAGGAAGGAGACCTTGGAGAAGTTAGGCTGTCTCTCTGAGCTGCAATCTCCCATTCATCTGTGCAGTAGAAATAAAGTTATCCACCTCTGAGCCCTATTGGGATAGTCATGGTACTTCATTGTAAATGTTTAGTTTAAAGTAAGTGTGCCATGAGTGTGAAAAGCAAGATTGCTTTTCCTGTTCTGGTTCAAATAAATTTTTAAATTCTTTGGGCAGTATGATGTGTATTTTTGTTAAATTTTCTATCAGGGGGTTGGTTCCATTGTATCTGTTAAGAGAGGGTACTTTGGAATTTAATTCTGTCACTTATCTGTTTTAGGTGTCACATAATCATGACTGTCATATTGATTTTGAAAAGGTGAGAAATGTATTTCAAAAGTCACCAAAGATGTATGTCAGAGTTTTAACTCTATGTCAGAGCTATTTTCCATGTTAAGAAAATTGACTCTATTAATAAACATTGAATTTAATATGACATGAAATGGGTCATCTTGATGCCTTGCAGTTATATTGTTACTAAATGTGGAGGAGTGAGGCTCAATTTTCTTTTTAATTTGGAATTTTTCCTTCATGGAGTGATGTGATGATTTGAAATTAAACTTAGAAGAAGGAGCAGTTCCAGAGAAATCTTTTATCCCTTCGTTCTTCTAATGTTCTGTCTGTAAGGAAAATATATTATTTTCATCATGAGAAATCTACTACTTTGAGGAGTTTTAAATCTTGACTGAAATGAAGGCCTTTTGATAGGTGCTAGCTAACATTTAAGTATGTATTTAGTCTGCCACACTGAACTTTCTAAGGACTAAGATCCAGTCAGAAATTTTTGCTGTTTTTGGCACATGGCTTAGTTCCTGGTATTTGTAGTGAAATCATGGCTGTTAACTGAATGAAATGTTACTGTTTGCTGTATCTGTTGAAATTTAGCTTATGTGGGTTTTGGGGGTACATCATGGGCATTTACTGCTGTATCTTTTAGTTGGAAAAATACATGTTAGGTAAAATATATAAATTCAGAAAAAATACTTTTTTAATTTTTTCACAGAACTTTTATGATACCTTCCTCAATATAGACAGTGAAAATGTATATACGTGTGTGTGCGCCTTAAGATATTTTCATAGCTGGTCTTCAGTTTTCATCTAATGTCATGTTTCTCCAAAGGTAAAATCTTTTGCCATTGTTTGTGTTTTACGTTTTTCCTCAGTAAGATTCATAATCCATTTTCTAGCAACTTCTTTGGCTCTTGAGGGACATTAAGTGTGGAAGAACTCGAGACCAGACACAGTGGTAAGGGTATCTCCAGTTAGGATGCTGGTGTTTTGCCACAAGTAGTAATGAATCATTTGGGAGTGATGGGATATTAATTATGTGTCTTTCTGCTGTCCATGGTGCAGTTAGTCATGCATCTGACTTTTGTTAAGATAGGTGCACTGGTAAATGTTCTACTCTTTGCATTTTAGTCACTGTTTCTAAAGCAGTGTGTTCTATATGTTGAATCACTGGTTCTTCCATTTTCCTCCACCATTTTGGCATTTAGATGCCTCAGCATGAATTTAATCTAAGAAGGAAAACTTTCCTAACATTCTGACTTCTGGCATTTGCATTAGAGAACGCCAGTTTTACTGAGTTCCTTAAGTTCTAGAAAAACATATTAATATATTTGTCACTTAAGTATTTCTCTGTAAATCTCACTTAATCCAATAAACTATTTTCTTTATAAACATATTACCTGTCGCATAGCTGAGGCTTGTTTGTGCACAGGTGGGCTATACCCAGTGGGAGGCGATTTTATATTTTGAGGGGAATTTTTTTTAAAGGATAATCTTTGATGCTGTTGAGGATGTGGTATGATAAACATAGTTTATTGCTAGGAATGGAAGTGTAAATTGATGCCATAGTTTTGGATATAACTGGAACCTGTAATTTCATTTTTTGAAGTATATGGAGAGGCTGGGGCTATAGGGCTATATAGGGCTATAGTGGTAGAGTAGTTCAGTGGTACAACATGTGCTTAGCATAGGTGGAACCCTAGGTTTAAGAATCGCAGTACCCTCTCCTCCTACAGATAAGGATAAGGATATATGCATAACAGTATTCACCATAGTTCTGCTCTGTTGCCTGTCTTCCTTCCTTCCTTCCTTCCTTCCTTCCTTCCTTCCTTCCTTCCAACAGTGTCTTGCTGTGTCCTTCAGGGTGGCCGTAAACTCATTATGTATCCCAGGCTGGCCTCAACCTTGTGGCAGTCCTCCTGCCCCAGCCTCTGGAGTGCTAGGATTATAGGCATGTGTCATAATACTTGGCTCATAACAATTTTCTTAATGAAAATTATAAACCATGTAGAATAATTAAATCAAATATGGTACATAAAAGTGCCAGAATATTATGGAACCATTAAAAATTGTGACTTTGAATATTATTTGAGTACAAGGGATAAAAAATTATACAGTAGATAAAATATGATGTACCCCAAAGTGTTATAATTCTTATTCCTGTAATTATTTATGTAACTTTAATTCTGTTTTCCATAGACTGTGATCCTTAAAGATCATATTTGTTATATATATGCCAACTCTGGCATCAAGCATAGTACTTTGCAAATAGTAGGAGCTCAGCAGTATTTGTTTGGGCCCACAAACACCAGATTTCTGATATTTTCTCTTATTATAGTTTCTTAGCAGGAAGATTAGCAAGAAGAAGGCTATTAAAGTATTAATGCTCCTGAGAATTTCTGTGTTCTTATTAGCATTGGATTAGGAATGCATGTAAGCAAGGTGTTAAAAGGTGTGTTGTTAAACCAGAAATATATTTATTGATATATTTTTTAAATATGTTTATTATATTACAGTGGCTTTGAGATCTCTTTAAAATTTTTCCAAAAGTTATAGTTTTTAAAATTTAGAATAAAAATTCAATATAATTATGACAGAGCTACTTCAGACATCCTTTTGGCCTGGGCCTAAGGTTATAGTATTAAGCGAAAATATGCACATTTTTTAATAGCCTGAAAGGCATTTTGGTGATATAACAGGAGCATAATTGGTTATGGAACAATCCATAATTCTATAAAAGGACATAGTTTGAATCTGTAGCTGATTATTAGTTTAAAGGTCCCTGTAGTATATGAAGTTTCTTAATTGTAAATTGCTAAAGCTTGCGGATACAGTAACGAAACTCAGCAAGAATTACCAGCTGCTGTTTGTAAAATCAAATGGTAAAATTTCTTTAATGAAAATAATGTGTTGACAGTGGTGTTTACTCTTCAGAACATAATAATCATTGTATCTCTCTGAGACAGCTTTGTAGAGTATGTCTTAAACAGACCAGAGGAAATAGAGAATAATGTGTTTTTTCAAAGAAATGTATGTTTACTTATGTGAAACCAACAAACAGTTTAAAGATCCCTTTAATAGAGATTTCAGTTTTATAGAGTTAAACTGGGAAGACTGAAGAAATGGAAAGTAACTATCATTTTTGGAAATTCAAGAAACTTAGAAGTACAATCTAAGAAACACACTTGGAAAATATTAATATCATGAAATCTAGATCTTGTGAACTTCAAAAGACCTTCATATCTACTTCTTACTGTTTTTTAGAGTCCTAGAAATGGTGTTGAGATAGCATAGGATAGAAAAGAATAATCAGGAAGTTTAATGCAATCAGAATCTCATAGCCTGTTACGGGAAGCCGCATTTGGCAAAGCCTGCTAAGCTACTGTAAATGAATGTTAATTGTATTTTATCAGCCGCTGTACTATCTTTATTACATAATTTGAATATTTATGACCCTGAAAATATGTTTAACAGTAAAATTACAGTGTTTATGGAACTCAAATTCCAAAAAGCATTCAACCCTTTGATGGAGAAGAATTATGTTTAAATACTACAAAATTTAAGATGTTTCTACCATTTAGCAGTAGTTTATATCCTTTGGGACAAGAATCTTTCCTGACTTAAAATTCTATGACAAACAGAATAATGCATGAAAAAATTGACTTTAAAGACAAACATGATTTAGATAATTTATTGCTTATGCAAAATAGATCACCGACTACAGCTTTTTTAACATTTTAGGGCCAGGCACACTTTTGGACATTATTAATGAACCTTCCCCTGCACATACCCCGTATCAACCGCACTTAGGAACTGAACAACTTCTACTAAAGATCCACTGAACCTGAAAATAATGGGTGGGAATGCCTCTTTAATTTTGTAATCTGTACTTACATTCTCTATGTATGTATTTTGGGGGAAATGACTCTACGTTCTTCTTTGCAAACATAAACCCACAAAGAAAGGTATTTTTTTTTTCCCTTTGGAAGGATTTAAAGCTGCTTGTTTTTCTGGAAAATGTAATCTAAAAGGAAAATGCAGTTCATATTAGAACTTAAAAAAGCCTATAATTAAGATGTGTCTCAGTTACATTTTTTTCTGTCTTTTGTCAAAATGGAAACAAAGACTCATTCAAGTAAATAAAATTGTGAAACCTTGTCAAAGTCATAGTAATGTTACACCTATTTTGTTACTTTATTTTTAATTGTGTAGGATATTAGCATATTATCATTTTATAACATTTGGGTGTGAAATTTTTAAAATGCTTTATTTTTGAAGTTAATTTAGTTGTGTGGTGATATTTGTTTGGGACACTTAAGAGATGATTAGAAGGATGAATTTGGGGGCCAGACTGTTGAAAGCCAGTCCTGGCTCCAGCACCCACTTAGCTCATGTTCCTTCATCCAATCAGGTTAGTAAATCTCCAGCTGTCTCCACCTTTATCTCTCCTTCATGCTATTGTCGAGAGAATTACCTGAAATCCTCACCAATACCTGGAAAATATACCTGGAGTGATGAAAATGTACGTTATTACTTGGTGCTAGAACCTCTTTATGTTGTGAGATGCTTCAAACCTTTTGCCTTTCTAGCATCCACTTGAGGAAGAATTAGCTGGTCACTGCACCTTCCTTTAAAAAGTATGAATGTAACTCAGACTCTCTTTGCCAGCCTGATAGTAATGTTAGGGAAGCTTCGTTATACTAGACATTTGATCCTTTGGCCTAAAGTGAGACAGGGCATTTGCTTATGGATGTCATGCTGTGTGCTGTGGTCTGCTTTCTTAGTATGAATCAGCAGTCAAAACTTTTCCTGTAATGAGCCAAGGAGTAAATGTTTCAGGCTTCACAGGCTGTCCAGTCTGTCATGCCTCTTCCACCACTGTTGCCAAGACGAGTCATGACAATGTGTAAACAAATGGCATAGCTGTGTCCCAGTAAAACTGCAGTTGTAAAAATGGAACAATTTGTTGACCACTGGTACAGATAATTGAGAATATGCTGTCATCTTCTTTTTAAAATCAGATACACATTCTTGGCCCCAAAAGTGTAAAACTGCGCATTACTTGGTGCCTCTAAGTCACCTCTAGGAACAGGGTGGGGATGGTAAAGACCCATTGCACGTTTTTAGTTGTAACTGAGCAGATTCTGTGATGCATTGGAAAGTGTGGCTTTACACCTGGATAGTTCATGTCATACTCTACCTCCTTCCAGCTGCAAAGTCCTTAGCTTGTGGTGTGGCTTTTGTAGGGCTGGAAAATAGCCCTTATTGGAAAATAGCGATAGTTCTTACCTCACTGAGTTTTTGTGATGTTTGAATGAATCCATGTAATGAGGGGCTCAGTGCCTGAAACAGATGAACCCAATAAAATGTAGTTTTTAAAAACTTGAGAAACAAATACATTCTAAAAGCTAATTTTAAAAAGTGTTTACTATTTTACATTTTTCTGTTCTTTTTAAGAGGGAAAATGTACCCCTCTCACTTAGATAATCAAAACTGTTTGCAGCTGTGCCTTTCAGATTGTGGTGAAAGACTGTTTTATTTTTTTTCCCCAATCCGTCAGGAATATTTTATAAAATACAGTGAAATGAATTATTACAACATTGAAATAAAGACATAAAAAGCACATGCACAATCCTCAATTTTTAAAATGAGGTCTAAAAAACAATGTTTCCAGAGACTGCCAGTTTTTCTGCTTATTCCTTTGGGGTTTCTGGCAATAAACAATTGAAGACTGGTCCTGGGCTGCAGGCCTCACTTTTAGGAGCATGGGGCTGGGAAGCAAGTTTATGGGAACTCATAATATACCCGTGTCAGTCATGCTTGGATAGATTAGTTATTAAACTGATGAATCTGTCTCTCCTATAAAAGAGTTACCAACTGTAAGTGAAAGTTGTTTACTTACTAAAACCCACATTCAACTCTCATTCCCCACAACTCTAGGTTGTTTGCTTTGGGGTAATAGAGTCTTTTAGGGAAAGGGCCTCAATGGTTTGCACCACACCACAGTGGCCTGAGTTGAAACATCCCCAAACACAGAGTCACTCCTTACTTGTGCCATTGACCTTGAGAGCCTAAACTTCACAGGCTGCAGCATAGAAATGTGAGGTCTTCAGTTTCCCCGCTGTCCTGTGTCCTAGTAGCACCGCTCGTTAGCTCTGCTAAACTGTATTGCCATCATTTTCTCTGACTTATCCACAGACCGGTACCTTTTTAAGAAGAGGAACTATTTTATTCCCTTTTTGGCTCCCTGGCTTCTGCTCCCCACTAGCTTGCACTGATGTGTAAATGAATGAGTGGATGACACTTTCCAGGCCTCTCACCAGCCTGCCATCCCTTATCTGGGTGCTCTTCACTTTGCGAGGGTCCCTCTCAAAAATATAACCAGATTGGAGATGGGGGAGGGCGGAGGAGGGGAGGAGCTCCAGATGAACGCATTGCTGTCAACGCTTTTTTCAGTGCCCGTAACCCAAACAACTGCTGTGTATTTTGGGAACGCAACTGTTTTTCTTATCCCTGGGCTTTTGTTGCTGATTGTATAATAGTGTTGTAGGAAAGCAGCCAACAGTGGTGCTACCACCTTCAAAGCCGTCACACTGACTTTCTGGAAACCATCAAGGCCACACCTTACCTTAGTTGAAATCCAATGGCATTGAGCTCTTGAGATTATAGATAGCAATTTTCTGGTGTGTGAATGTATGACTGGACTGGAATGTATCAAAGTGTTGCCTGAGTATCACAGATCGCCGATGTGTTACAGTAAACCATTTATGGATATTTATGATATATATTCAGAATAACAACTATATGTTGGGCATAGGGAAGACTATTGGTATTTGCAAAAATATCAATCATTTGCAAAGAAAAAAAGATCTTACCAAAAATAAATTGATAGTATGTAGTAATGGGTTAGGGTTTTCCTCATGTTTTGTTTGGGGAACCAGTGAAACTCAGTAGCCTGTTGGCGAAACACTGGATTTGGATCAGGGTGTCCGGATTTCTATGGCAGCCTGTGACTGTGTCCAAGTTACTTAATCTCGTTGAGCCTCACTTTTCTTATCTGTAAGATGGGCTTAGGTTGTTGTGGCATAGGTTATTGTAAAGACTAAATATAGTAATTCATGCAGAGTACTTAGTGGTGCTAATAGTTCTTTAGCACTCTTTGTTACTATTTGATCTGTGTAGATTATTGGTCAGCATAGTAATTCTTGTGAAAAAAAATGAGATCTTCCACAGTACAAAAAGCAGTTCCATTTGAAAACCATTTGTATTCATAGAGCTCTAATTTAACATTTCTGCCATTCTGAAAAATTGTATATACATTGATGGCTTCTTGAGGAGCTGCTTCTTCAAAAGTTGGTTTTAACTTAGAGACACTTCAAATTGAAAGGTGATTTACATTTTACTGAAATAAATTACTAAGGCTCTAGCAAAATATGAGCCATGTAAAAGACTGAATTCCATGGAATACAGTATAGAAAAGTTACAAAAACTACCAATATAGAAAGGAAGTAAAAAACTAGAATAAGGAGTCGTATATATAGTATGAGTAGAATATTATGTAAATATATGAATTGTAAGATGAATAGTTCTTTTTCTGCTCCACTTTCCACTATGATGTTGCTGTGAGATATTTATAATTAAAAATCTAAAATAGCAAACATGTTATTTGCTCTAATTGCTCAAATTGATAGATAGTAAAAATAATATTGAATCTAAGCACAGTACAGTATATCTTTTATTATAAATAGCAAATTTATCAACAGGGCATACAAGATGTTAAAATCAAGTGACTTTGTAAATTAACTGCCTAGAAGGATAAGAAGAAACAAGACCAGGCTTTTTAGGTGCCCAAATATTAATTGTTGCACAGGTTTTGCATTAGCTACACAGGGCCAAGAGCAAGTCTCTTGAAACTTCTCAGTGTGACACTGGCTAGCCGGTTTGTAAAGGAACGTTCAGGGCCAGTGAGGAGTCTGCAGCAGAACTCCTTTGTACTGTGTGAAGGAGATCCCCCGGGATCGCACTGCTTCCTGAAGCATGTGTGGACGGATCCAATTACAACCCTGGCCCGAAGATCTGGCTCATCATGTGACTGCAGTCAGTGGTGACAGCCTGCCACATGCACGTCTGCCAAGCAGGGCATGTGGCCCCACCTGCCAGCCCCATTATTCCCACTTGGGGTCAGGCCAACTCATTTGACCCTGAATGCCTTCATTTTGGTGAGGCTTTCAGAGCAAAATGAAAGACATGGCATGGGGAGGATTGTAACTGAGCCTACCTCGGCTTCCCACTAGGAAGGACTCTTCCAGGGTTGCAGATGGGCCTGCCCCTCCTCCATCCCAGGATGCCTCCAAAACTTCTTTTGAAACTAAACTCATTTTTATAACAGCAAAAGTAATTGACCAAGGTAAGTCTTTTCACCAGAAAGTAGGAAGACCAAAACCTGGTTTTTTAAAGAAATAAATATTCGACGAAGAGTGGATGACAGTTCATATCTACAAAACTGTTGACGCATAAAGATGCCTCTAGTAGCAGCAGATGGTTCCCACTGAAGGCCTTGTCCTTGATGTGAAAGGAGTGCACCTCTGTGGTGATGGCTTCAGTGCATGCAGTAAAAAGTCTAGAGAGCACCAGTCACCAAAGCTTTTATACGTCGTAACAGCAGAATATCATTGTTGTTGGTTTTGAGTTATGTTATTTGAGTAGCTTTTGTAAATCAGCTGAGGTTTGTAGAGACTAACGGGACTTTCAGCATTCTCTGGCTATTGTGCTACATAGAGCCATTGACAGAAAATAGCATTTTGCTCTTTGAAATGCCATAGTACCTGAGCTACTTGGGAAATATACATGGTTTGTAGAGAAAAGGGCTAGTTCATCAGGTTAGTGCCCGGAGTTCAAGCTCCAGTACTGAAAAAGTTTTTTTTAAAAGTCTAATTTTTTTCTCGTTTTCCTCCCCCTTTCCCCTCCTCTCCCCTCCCCTTCCTTTCAACCCTATCCCCTCTTCTCTTCTCTTCCATTCTTCGTCTCCCCTCCTTTCCCTCATTTCTTCTTTCCTTTTTTCTTTCTTGGATAGTTTCCCTAAATTGCCCAGGCAAAACTCAAACCTGCAAACCTCCTTCCTCTACCCTCCTAATTCCTGGCATTCTAGGCAATTGTTGAGCTTTTACTAATGTTTCTTGTCTTTCTGTGTAGAAATTCTTTTCTCTTTTTACCAACAGAAAAATTCTGCCAAAAGCTAAGGGAATTGTTAGCCGTGCGTGATAGTACATACCTATAATCTCAGCTACTGCAGAGCTGAGGCAGGAGGATTACAAGTTTGAGGTCTGCTCAGGCAGTTTAAGGAGAACCTATCAAAATGAGAACTAAAAAGGGCTGGGGAGGAACGTCAGTGTTCCTTGGGTTCAATCATCCTAATGTATAATAAAATAAGAGAATTTCTACTACATCAGCTATCCCAGCTGACACACCACCACCTTCATTAATATTCAGGAAAGCTAAGGCCTGCACTAGCACTGTTAGGTGATTGCGCCACAGAGCACTACAGTGTCCCACAGCTTGGCTAAAAGTGCAGCTCAGGGCCCACTTTAATACCACAGGCTGCCATGGAGCCCCCGGTAGTCCTCCTGGCCAGCTGTGTCACACCTTGCTGTGATGAACACTGGGAAGGTGTCTGCTTTGAACCATGCTTGCACCTGGCTGCAGGATGGAGCACTAGTGGAAAGCACAGAGGAGGGGGAGGCAGGCCTGGTCCAAGGAGAGCACACACCAAGCTTATCCATGGCTCTTCCTTTTCTTAAACGTTGCTTTCTGTGGCCCTTGAAAGCACATCCCATGCTCTGCACGCACTGTGCTCTATCTTGTAGCCTCCTACCCCCAGGAGCTACAGAGCTGGGCCAGGCACAGAATAGGTACTCAGGATCCCACAAGTCTGCAGAAGGAACAAAGGAATACATGAAAGAATGACAGAGGGCCAAAGCCACATTTGCCGGCCCTAAAGACTCACACACGTCACCCTGCTGACTCACCACGCAGTTCCCACAGGAGAGCTTTGAACTCTTTCCAGGCTTGTGTTGGAAGACAGAGAGGAGAGGGAGTGGCAGTTGTGGCCTGGGTTGCTGATCCCAGGCCCCACCCCTCTCCTCCCAGAGATTGGAAAGCTGCGTATCTTGTGCGAATTCCCCAGTCTAGGTTATAGGTCACAGGAGCAGCTGCTGCTACTGTTAGAAACGTTAATGCCATACAGCTTTGGAGAGGTTTACTGCATACAAACAACGGAATGCAATGCAGCAGAGCTGATGCCACACACACAGCATCAGTAGCCGTGAGGGGCTTAGGGAACGAACAAGGAACTTTGTTAGCTGGCAGTGAGGGGATAGGATGGGGAAGAACATAGCTAACCACCATCCTGAATTTTTCCCGTAAAGATATAGTGCAGAACAAATCTGCATCATATCAAACAGTTGCATACAGTCCAAGAAATATATAAATTGTGCCTGGTACGTACAGGGTAGGCATGTAACAGACATTTGTCATATAAACAAATGTAAATACTGTGGTTCTTAGTTACAGATCATTGAAAGTATAAGAATGTCTGATGATAGTTGAGTATTTAGCATGGACTGATTGTTCATTTGCTCTGTCCACTTTCCCATGACATGGTGGCCTTTGGTTTCACTTCCTTTCATCTCAAACAGCTACAAGCTCACATTTGTTACGTGCTTCAACTTTGTAGGTATTTCTAGTGCACTTCAGGCCCAGCTAGTTGGCCCCGAGGAGAACAAAATTAACTCATCATTAATCCTAGATCAGCCCTCTTTCTCCCAACCCTAAGACACCAGTGTTATTTTACCATAAGAGAGCATGAGGAGCCATGTTTATACTGTAGAAGTGAATGCTGATAAAACGAGAGACCACAGAGCAGGAGAAAGAGCTGGCAGCAAAGGTTTGGTGAGGGACTTGTGAGTGGATGTTTCTCTTTGAGGGGTGTGCTTTTCCCTCCTTTGAGCCACTAGTAGAAGTTGGAATTTTCATTCCACAATAGGAAAAACAAACCAAAGTTCATTTAAGAGAGGGTAGTGTTTTTGGTTGTGACAGTCTAGGGAAGTGACTGGCCACTGACCATTGAGCTTGAAGCAATTAAGAAGCAGAGGTGGTGCGAGCAGGTGGATAAGTACGGCCCGCAGCAGCTGGGACGAGGAGAAAGAGAGCCATCCAGATGTGAGTGCCGCCACCTGAGTTCCTCTCCGACAGCTCTTTTTGAGCACCCTCCCCGCAAAATAAGCTGTTCATCTAGGTTACAGCAGGTCCCAAGTGGCACCTCTGCCCCTTCTGTCCACCCAGCTCTCTGCTGAGTGACCTACTCTGGGAAGAACTGGTTGCATTATGACTTCAATACCCCAGCCTTTGATCCTTTTCAGACAGCTCCTTCCACTTTTGTTTCACTTCTTTGTCCACTAACCCTTGGTCCCTGCAAGGACTGCAGCTCCTGTAGCCTTTTCTAGCAGAGCCTCTGGCTCTCCCAGGTGCAAAAGGGTAAAGGGCTTGCCTGCTCCTTGTCTCTGATTCCAGACACCTTCTTTCTCCATTCCTTGTGCAGAAGCCCTTCCTCTTCAGAGAGGATGCTGCCTACCCAGGCCCTACCCTCCCTGTTCTTAGTGACTCTCACATAGGTGGTTCTGGTTCACCTCAGGCCTTGCAGGCTCTCTTGAAGACCTCTTTACTGCCAAAACCAGGCCCCCTACTAACACAGAGCAGAGGTGTCCTCCTGCAAGAAACCTGCTTGCCTGCCTCCAGCCTAGCCATGCTGCAAGCCAGGGGCCTAATTGTCTCTTGAATCCTCTCTTCTCTTTTCTTTCCATCTCCATACCACATGGTCGTTAATGCAGTCCTGTCACTTGACGTTATTTTTGACCCTCGTCAAAGCCCACCAACCCTAGTCAGGAATGGTGTCACAGGCTTATAATCCCAGCAGTGTGGAAGGCTAAGGCACAAGGATCACAAGTTTGAGCCCATCCTCAGCAATTTAGCAACTTAGTGAGACCCTGTCTCAAAATGAAAAAACAAAGGTTGGGGACGCAGCTCAGTGTGAAGGTCCTGGGTTTAATTCCCAGTACCAAAAAACAAAAAAGCAAAAAACGCCCCAAAAAACCGATCACTTCTCTGAACCCCTTCTTTGGCCCATATTACTCTTAGTGCTTATTTGTTTACAGTTGTTTGGGGGTTACTTGTTTCAATTTTTATTGGATTCTTAGTGGCTAGTCGGTCTCATACAATTTACGTGGAGAGAGAACTGATTAAAATTGTCAAAGGGTAGTTAAAATGTGGAATACATTAGTAGTTTTGGAAAAAATATTGGCAAAGAGGGCAAATCCTATGTCCGCCTTGAAAAACATATGCTATAGCTATAAAAGTTGTAGGGGAAATACTTTATCCCAGAATCTCCGTTGTATAGACTTTTCCATCTTGTAAATTAAATAAAAAGCTATTATCAAAGTAATAAGTCTACATAATGAAACGAACTAGACTGTGATGAAAGACACCCTCCCTTCCCCTCTGTACCCCAGTCCTGAACTAGTAGGTTAGTTAGTTTTAAGTGTTCTCTTTTTAGTTTTTCTGGTGTGACTGATATATCTCTGAATTCTGTAGTTTAATTGCAAACAGGGCTAGTGAAAAACACAGTCTCTAGAGACAGTGTCCTTAGAAGAGTTATAAAATACATAACACTGAATTGTTCACAATGAATCATTGTTAACAGTTGCATTGTGAAAATTATTATTATTTTGGTTTTAAATTTATTTTTAGTTTGTGGTACTGAGGATTGAATACAGGGCCTTCATTTTATATGAGTTACCTTCCTAGGACATACACACACCTTTTTTTTTTTTTTTTTTTTTTAATTTTGAGACAAGGTCTCCCTAAATCACTAAATTGCTTAGGTTGGGCTTGAACTTGAGATCCATCTACCTTAGCCTACCAGAGTGCTGGGATTCAAGTACACCCACCACACCCTGCTCCTTAGTGTGAAAATTATTGAAAAAAATATTCTAGAAAATGCCTTTAAGCCATGATGCTGTTGATTCAAAATGTCTACCTTTTACTCTACCTTTTAAGGTTAGGAAGGGAATTTTTTAAATGTCTATTTAATAGAATAAAAGTAATGTTTTTTCCCATGCCTACTTCTTTCCCCATGGTCTTTGCCTTTTGTGGAAGACGTGTGCTGTGCACCTCTTGTAGGTCTGCCAAGCCATAGCTCACTGGTCAGAATCTTCTCTCGGAAGATGGGCTCAGAAAAGCAGTTACATTCCTGCCCTGTACCTGGGTTCCAGGAAACCAGACTGAGAAGGAGTGAAAAAGGCACAGTCTATATGTCTCAGTTCAGCGTGCAAAATGGCTGCCTGTGGCAGAAAATAAGTTGGTAGGTAGCGACTTTAGCACGTTTAAGTAAAAGTACTATACTAAAGGAAATTGTAGCGATTCTATATTATTAACCTAAGTGGTGCTGAGGCTTTGAAGTTCTTTGCTAGGTCCCATTATTTTCCTTGACTGCACACCGTCTGAGATGGAGCTGAACTGCTCAGTTATGTAGTACATATTTTAAAGAAGAGCCACATGGTAAATCCAAGTATAATATTATGATCTTTTGAATGCTGTTGCTAAGTGAATCCAATCATTTGCTGGTATCATTATTTTTTTTATGGTGCTTCTGCTGTTTGCCCTGATCTTCTATCAAATTGTTATTGGGAAATTCATGTTATCAGCTAAAAGCAGGGTATTGTTTTTGAGCTTCAATGCAGAAGCTTTTTATTTCAAACAGAAGTAAATGAATAAAATAAGGAAACTGAAGATCTGAGAAAGACAGAGCTGGGCTCATTATCATATGAAAATTAGGCTTGCCAATTCCGGTCTTTGTAGTCATTCTATATATGGTAGTTAGCAGGGAGGCATCCCTGGCTAAGAAGGCACAGAAATGTATTTTTTAAAATTTTAATAACTACAGGTGGAAAGGGTTTCAGTGAAAAGAATCACTTGGTCATTGCCAAAAGGGCAAGAAGAGATCAGTGAAAAGAATAAAATAAGGTTCTGGATTTGATTGTACATTTTTATAGAAATCAAGTGGAAAAGGTTTACTGAGTGCCTGTAACGTGTCTGAGAGCTAGAATTTGACAGCTGAAAATGGCTAGGATTACCCAGCAGTGTACTTTACTAATGTTAGGCTATCTTAATCAAGACAGGTTGACATGCCGGGGTATACTGGGACTGTCTAGTGTCTAAGTATACAGTAAATTATTTTTGTTAATGATATGATGATCTATTGATAATACAGTTAATAGTCATGGATACTACAAAAAACCACACTGCAGAACATTCTAGTTGAATTATGTGGTAAGAATATGAAGCCCAGGTACAAATCCTGAGCACTAAAGGAGATATATGACTTTAGAAATTTTGAAGCTTTCTAGAGGTGAACTGTCTCACTATCTATAGTTGATCAGCTTAGTCATGGGAATAAGCCTGTTATTCTCCATGTTCTCCTGTTATCTGCATAGGGTCTCAAAGGCAAACAATTGCCTAGGAGAAGCAGACAGGTAATGCCTATGCATAAAACATACTACAGGTCAGAGATGGTAGAGGGTAGGAAGGACTTTGTCCAACTGGTGTGTACCCTAAGTGGCACATTCCACTATTCTAAGTGGTCTAAATCCACTCCTAAGCCTCAACCAGTTAGGACTGTGCGGCAGTGAGATGTTAGTGAATCTTTTATGTGAAATGTTCAGTATTAGCTTAATTTGTGTTTGAAATTATGGATACCAGAGAGAATGTGTCCATGGATAGGAATTGGCCCCTGGGCCACCATGTTTTGACCTTTTGAAAGTGACATCCTTGACTGTATTAAGACAACCTAGAAGGTGAATAAAGCACACTTCTGTGTGCATCTGGGTGAGTCATGGGGTGTGACCTTGAGGACTGGATCTGGTCCTTTCCTCTCAAGTGCTGTTCCCATGTGTTTTGTTTTGTGACCACCATGAAGTGAACGCTTTGCACCAAACACACCCTTCAGGCATGATGGTTCTGCCTTGGGGCCAGCTGACTATGGACTGAAACTTCCACAACTGTAAGCCAAAAATAAGTCTTTTTTCCTTTAAATTGTAGGTGTCAAGTTTTTGTTAACAACTCTGTTATTAATTTGGAATCCTTTGAAAAGAAGTTTCTATAGTCAAATAAATGTAGGGAACCTTGTTTCTGTGACCAGTACATTTAGAAAATGTTTCACACTGGGTTTGATTCCTTGATGTTACTTGGTCAGAGAAGGCTATGTTGAAAGAATATGTACAGGACCTCTTGTGCTATTTGGCATGATTTGTATAGGTATAAATATTGAGAAGTTTGCTTTTGTTTGGAAATTAGACTATTATGCTAGCATAGGAATCTGTGCTGCCAAATGTAGAGTACAAAACAGAATGAGAACCAGGACAGATACTGATGGGAATACTGTTTGGACATGCCTACTATACTATTTCCTACTTCTACATTTATTGTAACAGCTTGGTTATTTGGAACAAATGGATATTTTCACTTCATTAATGAAATCTATGTCTATGAGAAATACTGTCACTAAAAGGAATTCAGTGAACCTTTTATTTAGGCAGTAACTGTTTAACATGCTCTCACGAATTTCTTCAGTAACAACCTCAATTTACCTTGCCTGCTATTTCAGATATGTCTTAAAATAGCATGATTTCCCAGCCCTGTTGAAATTGTGGTGCTTCACGTTTAGTAAAATGTTTCTGCATTAGATTTCATTTAATTGCGTTTTCACATGTCCTTATTCCAAGGCTTAAATTTAATTTGGAGACACAGTTAACTAATAGTAATCTTTCTGCCGATTTCATTTTGGTTAGCATTTGGAATTCGGGGAGAGAAATATATTTTTTCCTTGTTATTGTTGAAAGGTATTTCTAGATATTGATATAGAAGTCAGAGAATAAAAGAGCACAAAAGAGTCACTCGTCTGAAGCTGAATATATTCCAAGTACTCAGGGAAAGAAAGGGTTGAGTCGGTCAAGTAGCAGCGTCTCCTACCCTTAGCACAGCTGCTTCACTGTGATAAGAAGGCAGAGCTCGATTTACGCCAGCCTTGAGTCTAAGTGAAGTTTACTTTCAAGACTCATGGGTTGGGAGGAGGAAGAACTTCCTGTGAAACAGAGCTCATGTTGGCCTTTCAAAGGACACAAAATGGAAAGCAATGAGCCTGACGGGTACTTGCAAGGGAACTGCAACAGGATTTCCTGTGCTGGAAAAGAAGCTTGTGGGAAGCCTTTTCATTCATTCAGAAATGTGGAAATCAATATGGCCAAGGGCTTGGTTTCATAGCTACGAGATCTAACATAATGTAGTACAGTCAGCTCAAGACATTCCCATTTTTAAGAAAAGTATACATTCTGCTCTCACTCTAATCAGTCACGTTGCCATGTGGAATGAGAACATTTTCCCTTGAGCATTTGATGTATTCTCTTCCAATAATTTCAAAGTGTAATTCTGCCAGATACAGTGGACACTTCACTTGGCACTTTAGTCTCTGTTCCAATATAGGAAAATTCTTCAAAATAAAATTTAAATCATGCTGCATTTTAGACTAGATGTGTTGCTGAGACTTCTGGGAAATTTATATTGCATAAATATTATGGAACTAAAGGAGACACCAAGATAATATAAATTAAAAGTTATGATCTATTAGATGTGTATTAATGCTTTTTAGTTAACTCCTTTGTTTCCTTATTTGTCTTTGTCAGATTGATTTTAGTTCTTTTTTAAAAAGAGGAAAGAAATTGCTAAGAAAGCCTTACCTACTTGACTCTGCTTGCTTTAAATTGTATCAATTTGATGGTTATTGGAAGATACTCAATGTATGTTTCATTTTTACTTCCTCATTGACCACATATATTTTGGATAAGTTTCAAGTTTTTATCCTCTTATTTGGAACCCTCTGGTTCACTCTGGTTACATTAAAAATTAGTAATGTGTGGAATACCTTTAAAACTTCCTGAAGAATGAAGTTTAATTTCTCAAAAATAGAAGCAGATTTGCCTCACAATACTATAAATTACATTTTCACTGGTGTTGCACTTGATTTTTTTGTTAATAACTATATGCTGTATGTGTATTAGAGTCTACATGTGGAGCTGTGAAATTTAAAATATCTTTGTTCTAGTATGTCAGAAAAACTCATTAGTAAATGTGAGGCACTGAATTAAATGCCAAAGAAATAGCAATATCAAATCTCTGTAGAGTCCTTCATAGTGTTATTTAGTTCTTTTATTTTACTTGGGGGTTGGGAGGGGAACATGTACTAAATGGTGGCCTCAAATGATATACCAAAGGACTCCCCAGTGTCTCTAAAGGACCACTTCCCCCTTATTGGTAAATAAATGATGTAAGGCACTCTAGCTGTAACTATACAACGTTTCATAGCAACATTTACTTTTTTCACTAGTTAAAAATAACTAAATTTAAAGGTGCTACTTAGAATTTTGCGCTAGCAAGCCTAAATAAGAAATCATGCATACTAAAGAAGAGGCTTAAAATATAATAGGAGTGAGTGGTGGAGGTGATGAGACGCTTCTTTTGTGGATGTTAATGGCTTGTGAACCTCAATCACACTTATGCACTGGTTTTTAAAATTAGAGACAGTCATGCTCTGCTGGTTCAGGCTCTTGCGGTGTAGTTATTCAGTCATTTATTTGTGAGGCTTTTTTCTTTCTTTTGGTTTTTTGAGGCAGAGTCACACTATGTAGCCCAATCTGGCCTCAAATTTGCAGTGATCCTTCTGCCTCAGCCTCCCAAGTGTTGGGATTACAGGCGTGTGTCACCACACCCTGCTTGTGAGGCATTTTGAAAATACTCTGCAAGTTACTGTCCTAGGTACTCAGAATTGAAATCCTAGGTACTCAGGATTGGGAGATACATATAATTAAGTTCCTTGCCCTGAAGAAATTTCATAATTGCTCTTGAAAAGCACTATTCCTTATATGGTTTTTTCTTACTTCACTGTACTAAAAGATAAGGAACCACAGGACAAATAACTCCAATAGTGGAAAAATCCTTACAGAAAATACCTATTCATGGTCGATTTCTGTGTCTCACTCCGCATGTTTATTTTTCCCAGTTCTCCACATTGTAAACTCTTCTTAAGCTCCAGCACAGTGTCTCTGTTTGGTCTCTTTGTGGTCTACTCTGACCTCACCCACCCGTCTTTTTGCCTTTTTTACAGCTTGTTCCTCTTTTCTATCTGGATTGTACTTGTGCTTTTGAAGGCTGAGCAGAACCTTACTTGGTGCACGACCCCATTTCTTTCTTTCTGGTTGTTCCTGCTCCTGCAGAGCTCCCCGCAGTCCTGACCACCCATAGTTGGCACCCCAGAGTGTAGCACAGTCACGTAATGTTCTGCACAGTGGGTTTTCATTGAGCCTCCCAACTTGATTATCAAAGCTTTGCTGGAAACTGAATGGCACCGATGCCTAACTGCTTGAAGAAGAAAACTGCACTGTAGCATTTAATGGGTGACAAGAAAGCACCCAAGACTTTAAAAACTAACTAGACTGATGTCAAAGAATATAACCCATATAAGAAATTGCCATACTTAGAGTCTAAGATAGAATTTAAAATTTAAATCATGGATTGATGGTTCCCTGGAGTTCCCTTGGCAAAGCTGATTTTTTTTTGCCTTTTATGATATTTGAAAAAAAAAAACAAGAAATTTCCCCAAAATTCAGATCTTTAGTTTATCCAAAATAACCACTCCTACTGCAGTGAACTCTGGGAAAAGTGAATAGATGAGCTCTTTTTCAAAAAGGCACAGAAAAAAAAAAAAGGCACAGAAGGGGCAGATAGCAAGTATTGAATGTTTACTCGTCTACAGGCACTGTCCCAAGAAGAGTATTAATCCTCCTCCCAGTACCTATAGTGGGTAGGTATTATCGTTACCCTTACGTTGCCGAGGAGGAAATGGAAGTAAGAAGAGGGTAAGCAGCTTGTGCTAGAGCTGCACAGCTTGCAAGTAGTGGAATGGAGAGTCATACCTAAGCAGTCGATGACATGTGTCCACCATCATTATGCTTTACTGTCTCTTCAGAGAGACTGAAGACACTTGTGCAAAAGTCTTCCCTAAAATGATGAACTAGGAAGCCAGGCATGGTGGTGCATGCCTGTAATTCCCGCACTTGGGAGGCTGAGGCAGGAGGATTGCCATGAGTTTGAGGCCAGCCTGGGCTACATAGTAAATTCAAGGCCAGCCTGAACTACAAAGTGAGACCCTCCCTCAAAAAACAAAACCAAACAAAAACAAAAAACAAACATACAAAAGAAGAATGAAGTAGGTTTGGTTATGAAGTAACTAAATCCATTTTAATCTATGAAAAGGGAACAGCAACTTTTTTTCCCTGTTTCTTCAGTTTTCATTTAACTTGGTTCTAAACTTTGAAATAATGACAGCTACTTGAGGAAGACTGTAAAAATCTAATTGCTTAAAATTAGCTTTATATGATTAATATTATTTTGATCAGCTGCTTCTATTTTTGTCACATTGGTCATTTCCTAGAGTCATGGCAACCTCATTCTTCCTCAAGCAAACTGATTTCTCCTTTGTGTGGATTCTGTCTATATCTCCCAATGTGGTCACTCCATTATATCTGTATTATTTTAACCTTCCCCTCCCAGTTAGGTTTTGAACATTTTAAGGCTAGCCCAGTTCTTCATTTGTTATGTGTGTGTAACCTAGCACTACATTTAGGGCAATAATTTTTATAAACTAGATTTTTAACAAGTAAGTACTGTGTGTCTGAAAAGATATAAAGATGAAACTTCATATATGTATATAAAATGTGTGTGTGTTTATTCTGGAAAATTTTGAGCATATTCAAAAGTATAGAGAATAGTATAATGAGTCCCTATATACCTATACCAAGCTTCTATAAGTATTCATTTAAAAAGTTGTGAAATATATACAATGATTATATATTTATCTATTGTGTATGTATTTAAAGGAATAACAGCGAAAAAAATAAACCCTATATTGTAATAACCTGGCTTGCAAAATAAAATGTTATTAATACTATTGATATAGGAGAATGAAACTCCCGACCTACTATGTCCGAGTTCCTGTTCTCTAAAATTGAAGAATGGATTTTAGGAACAACAGAGGTGGAGAGTAGAATATATTGATTGAGAGAAAGCTCCTGTCTGGAAAGAGACAGAAGGGGGTCCCAAGTGGGTTGCCCCGGACTCTGTCTTTTCTAGGGACTTTTATAGGGCAAAATCATGAGACTTGATAGCTCAAAGGTGGGGAAAATGGGAATTTGCAAAGTGGGCATAAAATGATCCAGACTTAACCCCTAAGGATGATACTTCCGGGTGTGCTTGCATTTGTCTTGAGATCTGGCCCGCAGCAAGAGGTGTGTGTCTCCTCTAAGGTCATCAGACATCTGGTCCTCTGTGCCAGCTTCCTCGAGGGCCTAGCCCTGTCTGACTGCCTATAATATTTCTGACTAACTCAGTTGCCTGCTACACTATTAAAGCCCCTAGAATGTTTTCCCTTCCCTACCATCAGAAATTACTCCTACCCTGAGTTTTATATTAATCATTTATGGGTCATTTGGACACATGTGTTTGTGTATCAATGCCCATGCTCCTTTCTTCTTTAGTAATACAGTTCCTCAAATCTTAGCTGGACACATGCCTTCCAAAAATGATTTTTCTCAAGTTCCCTTGAATTTACATATTCATGTAACTAAATTCTTCTGAACAGAAATGATATGAGCAACTTTTGTGTCCTTAGAAGGATTGTCCCCTCTTCTGTTCTGCTTTGTTCTGCTCTGCTATCCTCTCCTCTCCTTCTCTTTCCTTTCTTTCCTCTCCTCTCTTCTCCTCCCCTCCATCCTTCCCCCTCCCCTCTCCAGCCTTTCTACATGACAGGAACTGAATGGATGTCTTACAGACAGTGAGCTAGAAGCCAGGTTGAAGAGCAAAAAGATAAAAATAGATTTTTTTCTCCCCACCTCAGAAGCATAGACTATGCACAGCATTCTCATGATCATTTGGCTTGTAATATACCTGGTAGTTTTGACTTATAATAAAAATGTGCAATTTGAAACAATACTTATGTTTGATAATTCAAAGTCTCATGTTCAAAACTCAAAAGGTATTAAGGTAAAGAGTAATGAGTTTCTTTTTTTAGCTCTGTGACTTGTTACTCTCACCTAAAAACAAATAGCTCTACCAATTCTTTTAAAAAATCATTCCAGGGAAATGTATGTAGCACTGTGTATTTTAAGTACAGTTAATTAGTGGTAAAATAGTTGTAGTTCCTAAGCAGAAATGTTTGAGGACTCTGCTTTTGGCCATGGTTCTGAGTTTCACCTCAAGTGAAAACTTTATATTGTTGACGTCTTACTAAAGAGCAGTCAGAAAAAATAAAAATGTTGCGATCATTTGTCAAAGTCTGCTTTGGTTACAGGAGCTGATAGAGGCCGTATGTATCCAGGTTATCTGATGACTAAGCTGTCATTTCTTTAAATTGTTTAAGAGTTTAGTTGATAACAGCTGAGGGGCGTGCCAGTGCAATAATATGGGGTGGCCCAAGTACCTAAAGTGCAGTAAAGGACTAACATCCTTCGAAAAAGCCAAGTGCATGCACCAAAGCTTATATATTCCACATACTAGGAGGTGAATCTAAAAGCTCTATCAAAATCTCATTTATCTTGATTTATACACATCTGTAAATTAGCAAGTTTAATAAGTCAGTTTCTGTGTTTTCAAAACAGTGGTCAGTACATTGTAAAGAGGGAAGAGGATGCATGCTCCAAACAAGCCCATGTTTTAAAGTGTGAAGTCAGAGTAGCCTTGGGTGACAGCATAAGAAAAGCTTAAGCAAAGGTAACCTGAGGCCCTTTAATGTAGGGCTTAGTCACTGTCACATGCCTCAGTAAGCCCTTTGCTCTGCTGGAATTCTAGCACAGCAAAATGCAGTAACTCATGTTTAGGAGTCGTTTGGGCAGTGTGCTAGGTATACTGTATTTTAAAAGGTTAGCATCAAACAAAACCATGGAGGAATGGCAGCTTGTAGCTGGAAAAGGAAGAATTAAACAGCTGAGAAGACTGACATATTCAATGTTTGTTAAAATCAGGAACTTCTGCACTCAAAGAAACCAAAAGAAAGAACAAGGGAATCAACAAAACTAGTTTAACTGTTTACAACAGGCAAAGGGTTAGTGTTATAACCAGAGATCAGTCCAGAATTTTTACCAGAAAAAGAGTAACAAGAAAAATCATGCAACCAATAGGACTTTTTTTAAAGGGAGGAAAGGGCTATACTTACAAAGGCTGTAGAGCTGCATTTATTTTTAAAATGTGTAGTTTTATGGTCTTCACAATAAAGGCATATGAGGCTAAATGAAAATATAGCAGAATAGGCATGTGAGTTTGTATAAGGCATCCTAGAAAGCTTGTTATCAAAATGAGTAGGAGAAATTTCTGATCTGTTTTGTCTTTTTGTATGCCTGCAAATGGGCCCCAGAAAATGTTGTCAAAACTACCTTCTACTGTTGGTCAAAGTTTTCTTCAATAACCATGCAGGATCTGAGAGATCTCCCAATTTTATAGAAGTTTTATTTTAAATACTATAAAAGTTTTCTCTGTGACTGTCAAAGCCACCTTTTGATGATCAAATAGTTACTTCCGGAGAGATTAATTTCACTAGTCATTTATATTCCATAAAACACATTCAACATGTTCATTTTAGCGGTCTTGGTGGGTTGGCAGGGTTGTGTAGCTGGAAACTGCCATCCAGGTTGAAAACACGTCCATCATCCCCACACATTCCTTCCCCACCCTGGGCAGCCAGAGATCTATTTGTCTGTTCATATAAATCTGCCTTTTTAGGTATTTCATATAAACAAAATCAAACAATAAGTGGTTTTCTGTGCTTGGCTTCTTTCTCTTAGCATAATGTTTAAAGTTTATTACACTGTGAATTATTAGTTCATGCTGTTACTGCTGGGTAGTATTAGTATTCACTTTGTGGGCTTCACATATCGTTTAGTCCTTCACGGACCAATGGACATTAGATTGTTTTCTGTCACATTTACTTTTGTGTTTACAATTAAATTGATACCAAGTAAAATAACAATTATGATATAAGATTTCTCAATTTGAGGTTTTCAGAACTATCTCTTAGGACCTTCAGTATTGAAAGAGTCCTTCCAGTATTCAGACCGAAGAGACACTGTTTAAGAATGTGAAATGGATTGGTAGTACTGTTTTTAGTGACTCAGTCACTTTCTAAAGTGATAGATACAGGACCACTGATACAGCTCAGTGGCAGAGCATTTGCTTGGCATATGCAGGGCCTCTGGGTGTCCTCCCCAGTACTAACTAAATAACTAACTAAATAAGTAAAGTGATAACTATAACTATTTCTGTCTATCTAAATATACATGGTTTGTTTAAATGCATGACCATGTGTCACTGAGAAAAAAAACTCCCGATATGTGCCTAGTAAAGTAGAAAAATTTGTTACAGTAATTTATCCATATCATTATGTGATCTGTTAGTAAAGGAAAATTTATTCTATACCAGAAATTGTTTGCAAGAAGTTAGTTTCTATCCTGTACTTGACCTTAGTAAATCTCATGGTACATGTATTTACTCTCTGACTTTCTGTCAATATCCAAAAGAATCTCTTTCTAACAGAACTGACGTAGATCACTAAAGCAAAGAAGAGGGGAAATTGATAGAATTATAGAATTCCACAGGTGAAGACAGACTCAAAGGGGAGTTAACTAAGCAGGACCTAGAGTAGCTCTGGGAACACAGTAGTGAGGATTCAATGACATTATCTCTCCAGTGCTGGCATTGAAATAACGCAGCATCAGATGCCTTCAGTCTCTGTGAGATTCTGCTCAACGTGAAATTCCTGGAAGGCTGGGTTTGTTCCTGGAGGGCGGAACATGGAGAGTGACCACAGGATGCCAGCTGAGGGAGCACCCAGTGACCCTCCACTGTGCCTCTCCTTTTCCAGCAGTACTTTGTCTTGATCACATCTTTGCAAAAGATTTTCATCTTACATATGGATTGATCACCTAACTGCCTTTCCCCACTTTTTTCATAGCTTTATTAAGATATTTTCTAATGTATCAGAAAATTCACTCATTTAAAGTGGCCCAGTGATTTTTACAGTATATACAGACTTGTGCAGCAACCACCACAATCTAATCTTACATATTCTCTTTTCTTTTTTATTGGTATATGTTCATAACATATAAATTTACATTTGTTTTGAGAAATTGCTACATATGCATGTCCTATCATGGTCATTTTTGGTCTACTTTCTCTCCTACATCATCCTTTCCTCTCCTTCCACAATCTAATTTTGTATCATTTTCCACCACTCTAAAGGAAACTCACACATTAATAGTCATCCCAATAGTCTTTAGTGGTCACCCTAATTCTTGCTCTTTATTCACCCTACCACCACCCTAGCCTTCAGCAGTCACTGCGCTATTCTTTGTCTCTATGGATTAGTCCATTTTAGACATTCCACTTATAGAATTATACAAATACTTGGCCTCTTAACTGGCTTCTCTAAGTCTGCACTTCCCGGCCCATCATTACAGACTGGATCAGCACCTCATTCCTTTCAGACAATGAATAATATTTCACTGTCAGATGTTTCACATGTTTTTCATTTTTTTTTTTTTTTTTTCGGTACTGGGGACTGAACTCATGACCTTGCGCTTGCCAGGCAGGCACTTAAGCCATTGAGCTAAATACCCAGCCCTGTTTCACATGTTTTTACCCATTTATCATTTAATGAACATTTGAGTTTTCTCCTCTCTCCTTCCCCTCCCCCCTTTCTCTCTCTGTCTCTTTACCTCCCTCCTTCTCATCCTTCTCACTGTCTCCACTGTTGGTAATGGTAAGGCTATGAAAATTTGTGTGCAAAGTTTTATGTGGACTTACATTTTCATTTCTCTTCAGCATATATCTATGAGTAGAATTGCCCAATTATATATTTTAGTATTTAGAGGAATTGCCAAACCGTTTTCCATAAGATTTTATGCCTTTACCAGTATTATGTGAGGGTGCTAATTTTTCCACATCCTCATCAACACATTATTATATGATTTCTTTATTTTAGCAATTCTAGTGGTTGTGAAGTGATATTTCATTGTGATTTTGGTTTGTTTGTCCCCGATAGTTAATGATATGAGCATCTTTTCATGTGCTTAATGGCCATTTGTATTTGTATTTTTTTTTGGTACCGGGGATCGAACTCACGACTTTGTACTTGCAAGGCAGGTACTTGAGCCACGAGCTAAATCCCCAGCTATAAGTTCTTTATATATTCTGGATATAAGTCTTTTGTTAGACAGATGATTTGCAGATATTTTCTTTTATTCTGTGAATTGTGTTTTCATGTTATTAGTGGTGTCTAATTTCGATGAAGTCTCACTTAACCTATTTTTTCATTATATCATGTCTAAGAAACCATTGATTAACCCAAGATTATAAATATTTACTTGTATGTTTTCTTCTGGTTTTATGGTTTTAGCCTTTAAATTTAGGCCTCCTTCATTTAGTGTTAATTTTTGCATAAATTTGAGGTATATGTCCAAATTTATTCTCTTCCATAAGAATAGTTATCCAGCATCATTTGTTGAAAAAATATTCTTTTCCCCATTGAATTGTTTTTATACTCCTATTGAAAATCAGTGAACTATCAGTGTAATGGTTGGAGTCTCAATTCTGTTCTGTTGATGTGTACTGATATATCTACCCTTTTGTCATCAAACTATCTTGTTTATTTTATCTTTACAGTAAATTTTGAAGTGTAAGTGCTTCACCTTTAAGATATATTTTCTTCATCCTAGATAGCTTGTGCTTCCATATGGACTTTGGAATCGGCTTTTCAATTTTTTGGATAAAAAAATAAACTCACTGAGATGTAGGTGGAAGTGACGCTGACACTGTACTTCAACTTGGAGACCACTGCTTTCTTAACAGTGTTAAGTTATCCAACTTATGACCATTAGATGTTTTTCCATTTATTTAGATTCTTTAGTATTTTTCAACAAGGTTTTTTAGCCTTCATTATATAAGATTTCTTCTACTTTTGGAAAGATTTCTCCTAGATGTTTCTTCTTTTTGCGTTGTAATATTATAATTGGGACTCAATTTTATTTTCAAACATTGTCATTATTAGCATATAGAAATAAAATTCAGTCTTGTATTTGACTCTTGCGGGACTTGTTCCACTTTATATAACAATAGCATTTATGCATTCATGAAGTCAACAAAAGTTATTTGAATCTGAAATGCATGAAGGGATCCAACGATTTTGGCCTGTCCTCCAGGATCTTACAGTCTTCCTCAATGCAGGTATGATGCTTCTGATCTGTGCATCCTACTGTATCTTCTATCACTTCACTATCTGTCCTTGGACCTCAGCCTGTCTCTTCACTTTATGTTCTATGGGTAGACTTTGCATTTAACATCACTTTTCAATTATGTGTGCTTTTTCCATTCCATGTCACAGATTCCTCATGTATCCTTCTTTCAAATCCTGACTGTCTGTGTTTGCTCAAGGTAAAGAAACCACTCCTTCTATGTCCCTACTGTCTTTTGGACTTGGCATCACTGTAGCCATTGTACACTTGACTGGACTATGTGTCTGTGTACTCTTGAGTGTGACTTGAAAGGCATCTTTGAATGAATTTCTTCTTCTTACTTAGTATTTGCCTGTAGTTTCTTATAAAAGTCTGTATTGATCATGGTTTAGCAGGAAAACAGAATCAATAGAATATATTTTGGCTGGTCCAAAATTTGTAGGGCAAGTTAGCAGGTGAGAAACTTGGGCAGGAGCTAGTGTTGCAGTCTTGATCACAGAATCTCTTCAGAAAATTTTAGTTTTTGCTTTTAAGACCTTTCAGCTGAGTGAATGAGGCCCACCTTTGTTATGGACTGTAATCTTTATTTAAAGTCAACTAATTTTAGATGTTAATCACGTGTACAGAATTTCTTCATAACAATACCTACATGAGAGTTTGATTAAAGTTTTAGATACTGTAGTCTATCCCAGGTGATGTAGGATGACACATAAAATTAACCACGGTGACAAATTTTGTAGGAAAGTGTCTGTGTCTTCTGTTTCTCTTTTCTTTACACCAAGGAGTCAAGTGTATTGCTACATAATCGATAAGTGTCTTATAAATGATTGACTGAATGATTGAATGACTTGAACAAGGTTAAGTCCAAAATCAAACTTGACAACTTGAGAGCAATAATTTTGGTAAGATTATTTCTCCGTGGCAGGTTTTTTTTTGTTGTTGTTGTTAGATATTAGCAGGAGATTGTTTCGTCCAATCTCTCTGGCAGCCCAATTATTTTAACTAAATATGCCATGCCTTCTGTTCTGGGTTTATTCCTACCTCATGTCACTGGTATATAAACTACTGTTTTATTTTTTTTAATTGACTAAATGAAGCATGACACTATGTAGCCCAATTACTTTCCTATCTAGGAAAGTAATTCTGCCCCATTGTGAGCTTGCAAGTGCTGGGGTGCTCTCTTCAGGCAGTAACACTGGGTGTTCTGAAACATGCTAAAATAGTACATTTTTGTTAAGGGGGAAATTCTTGGAACCTTACAGTAATATTTTAGTGAAATCTTTAAGGCATGGTAACAAAGCAAAATTAGGAGGCTAAAAACCAGCCAGACCTGGAGGCATATACCTATAATCTCAGTTCTCAGGAGGCTGAGGTAAAAGGATCATGAATTCAAGGTCAGCTTCTGGTGCCTTGTGAGTTCAAGGCTGGCTTGCCCTATATAGTGAGACCCTGTTTCAACTGCCCACAGAAGGGTTAAAAACATAAGAAAGCAGATAGGAGTAGACAGATTCGTTGGTTGAAGGCATGGGTACTGTAACATTTTCTCCTGTGCTTCTGTATTCTCTGCAGGTGACTGCAAAAACCAATGTAACTTTCAATGTTTAAGGTCCAATGCCTTTAGGGAGATAGAAGCAGTGAAGAGGGCTTCCCAACCTGGTCTTTAAGAGTCACCTCCAAGCTGGGCATGGAAGTGCACACCTGTGATCCTGCCATACTGGGAAGCTGAAGCAGGAGATTGCCAAGTTCAAGTCCTGCCTGGGCAATTTAGCAACTTGGTGAGATCTGGGTTTTGGGGATGTACCAAAACAAAAAAGAACTCCACCTCCAGGGTTGAAGTGCTCTTTCATTTTCTCCTGACAATGTGGAAGAGAATAGGTCTCAGAAACAATACAGTTGACAAAACATTTGAAGTATAAAGAAAAAAAGCAAAACACCCAACACCTTAATAACTTTGAAGTGCCGTCGGTCCCCCAAAAGTGTGTGAAAACTCTGGCCTCTGGATATCCGGTTTCTGCTGAGCTACAGGCAGCAACAGCCCCACTCAGTCTCGGTGCATGTATTTGGGTGTTGAGGAGCCCACATGCCACCTGTGGAATGGTGATGTCCCGTTGTCTAGACTGCTGTGCCCCGAGCTGATCTCCCTGAAAAACATTTGGCTAGATTTGGTTACTGCCCACTCTCCAGCTGCTAAATTAAGATAAACCCTTACATTCCTGACTCAAAATTACTATCTCCTGGCTCAGCCTTCTGTGTGAAGTGGCACCACATTGCTTATTCCACAGTCCCCAGTTGTTGTCAGACTCTTGGTGAACTCTCCACAGCCATCTCAGACTTTAAAATATTTAAGCGGCTCCCCAGTTACTTTCCATTTCTAAGAGGTGCGAAATGTTTTAAATAAAGCCTGTCTAAACAGTCTTGTCTTATTCCGGTTTCCACTGCAGAGGAAGCATCTTTCAATAACCCAAAACTACTGGCTTCTAATTTTAGGGATCACTAAGGTAGGATCAAGACAGAAAATAAGCTCTTCTGTATTGATTTTCCTTAGTCATTTTACCCCAGGGGCCTGTAATTAGCTCTATTTTCTCCACCTGTAATACATGTTTAGGTTTAAAATGATGTTGGAAAAATAGTGGAAGATGTACAGGGTTAGAAATTGGAAGTCTAGCTGGCCCTACTTTTGGATACTTATGTGAAATAGAACTGGGGAAGGAGGGAAATACCGTGGTCCTCCACTTGCAGGAAACCTTCCAGGACCCCCGGTGGGTGCCTCAACCCACAGATAGCATTGAGCCACGCACTACATGTATACACGATACTGTGCTTTTCCTGTACACACAAACCACAACAACTAGTAATAAAATAGAACTATTATTTCACTGTAATAAAATCTATGTGAATCTGTGTGTACCTTCCCCCCACCTTCAATATCTTCCTGGAATTTTCAAATTGCCATCAACACTGTGCTCACGCCTCGGGCCATTATTAAGTGAACTAAGAATTACGGTACTTTAACGTAAGCACAGCACCCAGAAGGATTATATTCACTTGTGAGTATGCTTGGAGTTGTTTGCAGCAGCATCTTAAATACCCAGTAGGAAAACCCAACTGCATTCTTTCCTCAGTCCTCTCTATGAAATTTAACCAAAGGGAGGCTCCTATTCAGCTTATCGAGGTCCTCATTAAAATCTTTTCCTCCCTCACTAGGCAATTACATAGAAATCCTTTCGTCTCCTCCTCCTACCTGGAATGCTATTCCTTCTGCCCTGTGTATTTTTCAAGCAACCCTCCCTGCCTTTTCTGATGCTGTTCAAACATCTGTCAAGCTCTGTCAAGCCTCTGTCAAGCTTTTTGCTAGATTAACTCTCTCTCCTTTTTTCCATAAACTGATAATTTGGTCTAATGTGACAGTAGCATATATAGTTTTATTTTAGTGCTTGTAGCACTTTATTATAGTACTCATGCATTGATTGCAATGTGTGTTATTGGTCTTTTATAAGTACTGAAATTGAAGGTGAGCATTTAGAAATTTCATAGCAATTTCACAGAGTCACTTTATGGAAGTTTCATTTATATGACTTTTCTGCCTTTCTGTTTCATTATTCTAGGGGTTTTTGTTTGTTTGTTTTTGTTTTTTTGAAACGGGATCTCAATATGTATTCTAGACTGGTCTTGTACCCGCTCTGTAGACCAGGCTGACCTAGATGTTGAAGCAACCCTTCTGTCTTAGCCTCCTGAGGGCTGGAATTACAGACATGAGCCAGCCCCTGTGCTCAGCTATTATTCTAGGTTTTTGGAAAAAAAATCTTATAAATGCATCAGTATGAGAATGGTTCAAATTGTGTGTGTGTGTGTGTGTGTGTGTGTGTATGTGTGTCTGTCTACTGGGCTAGACTATAAGCAACAATGAAGGAAAAGGTCTTTATTTATATGGTAGTTTGATATCATAGTAATGAATTTGGCACTTGGAATAATGACAGTTCAATAAAACTGTTTTCACACATGTCACTTGTTCCTTTATAAAGACTGAATTACACTGTTTTATGTCTCAGTTTTTGTGCTTGTATCATAATGTAATCATGTTGATGGTTCTGTCCTTCCCACTAAATCCTTAAGGGTGGGTGAGACCAGCTCTTTGTCACTTTTCAATCCCTAATGCCAGTGCCTCATCTAAAGTGAATGCCCTATAAACTTAATGAATGAACAAATATTTGAGTTTTAGGTGCTTTTCCTTTTTTAGTGACTTCACTTGATTCATTAACTCAAATATTAAGGAAATGTCTAAAACAGGTACCAAAGAATTTATTTCTGATATATAACTACAAAAATCTAAATTTAATATCACTAAAAGAATTATGAGCATGAATTTAGGTAGCACCGTCTCCCTTATGTGGAATTTGTGTTGTTTATTACCAGACTGCCAAGAGGCCTCTGAATCCCACCACCACTGACCGACAGGGCTGTAAACTTGCCTCACAGCCAGGCCGTTCTCTACAGGTGTCAATTATGAGAATTTTCTCTTTTCCAAAGATACATAACTAAAGGCAAACCACATGTTTCTGAGACCCTTTTCCTATGACTGATTCACTTACATTAATTTTTCTTTTAAATGTATTCCCTATTCATCAGATATACATAATTAGGACTTTGAAAGCTCTCGCAAGAGATCTCTTTTGTAACTTACAGTTTAATTCTATACTTCAACAAAGCATTTGACCCTGCTTGGAGGCTGCTTCTTTTAGGATGTTGCTTTTTAGCTTTTCTTGTTTTTCACAGTCAGTATTGAAATTTTGTTTTAGCCTACTTACCATTTTATGTTCATAAAATAATTCAGACATTTAAAATGCAAATAATGAATATAGGTTGAGAAAAAAATATATTTGCCTTAATTCTAGAAAAGAAAGGAAAAACAATTGTGTATATTTAAAATTAATCTGCAAATGCTTGGAGCCAAGATCTTGTTAAATAGGCAATGTGAAGAGCCAACCAGGATGGGCGTTTTCATTGTCAGCATTCAGTTTATTCCAGTGCAGATTAGTATTTTTGAAAAATAGGTAGAAAGGGCTGACTGCCATATGAATAATTTAGCTTCAGGGAACCAGGAAATGTAAGAAGTATAAAAGGTATTCCTAATACACTAGACTGTCCAATGCTATAATCTAAATAAAAGCATTTCCAGGGGAAATAAAAGAATGAGATATTATTTCTATACAATATAATGTGATAAAAAATCATGCATTCATACAGAAACAAACTGTGTGAGGCAAAAAACAGCTAATAAAGAGGAGACAAGAGAATAAAAGCAATGATCTACATTTTGAAGATTTTTAACTGGGGACACTGAGTGATCATAGCAACCATCTCCAAGGAGACCTGTGGAAATGTGAAAAACGCTGAGGTCACACAGACGCCCCAAGAAATTCCATATGATTAACAACTTCTAGATGTATCTTTTTCTCTTCACCTTCAATGCCTCCAACCTTTTAAACAGCATTTATTAGAAAGATAAAGGAAAACCAAATGGGATTTGCACTAAAGAGAAAGACTAATTCTTAGAACAGAAATTCTGCTCAAAACATTGCAAGCAGCCTTTCACTAAACTTCAAAAGCTATTCAGAAACTTGGGTATTAATGAAGTGAGAAGTCCCAAGGATTAAATGCAAGCCCTAGTCATAAGTGGCAGTGGTGGTTATTGTTTTATTGAAAATGGTGCAAGCTTAAATTCTGGGGCTGGAAACAAAGCTCTCAGAAAGTGTTCTCTTATAATTCCTTCATTGCAAACCAAGCAGATGCCCAGAAGTGCAGGGCTCCTTCCTTTTCTGATTTTTCCATCCTGTGGGTTTGGCCAGGCCATTGTTTAGGTGGATAGTGAGCAGTTATGCAATGGCTATGAGGAGCAATGGTTTCCTTAGTTTATTTGCTCACTAAACATTTATCACATGTCTGCAGCATCCCTGCCAGCTCCATTCCAGGGACAAGAAAAAGAAATGATGGGCTCTGGATGCTGAAAGTTTAAAGGAGAGAGAAACAGACCAAAAAAATCAAATGGCAATTACACGTTGTGGGGAACATGTACTGTGGTAGAGCATAGAGTGGCCGTAGAGAGAGATGGCAGGAAGATATTTGAGTCAGGAAGAAATTGCAAGTGGTTGTGGCTATGTTGGAAGCTGAGAAGAGGAATAAATACTCTGGATGATGTGAACAAGAAATGAAATTTAAGAAAGATCTGGGAATTAGATGCAGTCTGGTAGGCTTGGTGAGAAGACAGGGGATGTGATGAAATCAAACCATTCTTCTGTACTCTACCCCCTTCCCATTTATTTCTACTTGATTAATTCTACACAAGTAATTTAGACTGGAGAGAAGGTCCTACACTTAATCAAAACCATTAGGCAAGAGCATTGGGAGCCACTGACTCTCCTACTACTGTGATCGTTTGTATGTCTGGAATGAACTGCTGCTTTCTGCACTAGTCTTACCTTTCCCTGAATGGTGAGGCTGCAGGTAGATGACATGTGCTCACTTTTGAGGGGCCTCACCTGTGGGATTTAGTCATATTGTACTTCATAGAGCTATTATGACGATTAAATAAATAAAACACAGTATATATAATTAGAATAAATATTGCCCGACACACAGTAAGCATTGTATCAGAGGTTGATATTATGATGAGTCATCATCATTATTATTAATCTTGAATCATCCCAAGTCATCAGAGTCATCATTTTTCTGGATGGAGCCCGGCAGAGCTGAAGTAGATCTTTCAGAAGCACCTAGAATTTCCCCAAAGGGTATGTCCCATCTGGAGAGAAAGATGCCTAGACTTTTGGTTAGAATCTAAGGCAGATCGTGTCATGGAGGACTCATTTTTGTTGTGTGCATGCTGGGTGCAATGTGAGCCAACAGTGTTGAAGGGTTTGGTTCATTGAAAGAACAGGTGTGGCCATGCTGATTTTTAGCAGGTTCACAGTAGTAGCAACTATAAAATAAGATATGATTGAGAATGTGAAAGATTTTGCTTTTTGTTTTGTCTTAAAAGGATGGATTACAGTTAAAAATACAAATCTCTCAAAATTGTTAAGTGCTATTTTAATCTGATTGCCATTCCAGAACATGCCTAGGGCTAAAGTTGAAAACAGTTGGTGATAAGCTGCTTTGTGGAATTCCTGTACACACCAACTTCCCAAGCTGGCTGTGAACAGTTAATCAGAAGATTTTTGTGTATTGATGATCATGCAGAACACCCTCAAGAAACAGCAGGTCCTACTTTCACTATTCTCATCCTGCTGCTCTCCTAAGTGGGTGTGAGGGCAGGGATCCAAGATTATATTGCCATCCTCACTAGAAATTTGGTGGTTATAAGATTTCCCTGGCACATCTCTTTAGTTTGGTCAAACTGCAGAAATAATTATAGCGTTCCAAATTGGTCCATGTTTTAAGTTGGGTGTGGAGGAAATCAGTTATACAAAAATGCCCTGAAGAATTCAAATAGCTCAAAACCACCTAGAAAAAATATCTTGTGTGGGGAAAGTATGTTACTGTTGCATAGTAGCAATATGCACTGGCCAAAGTGCTAAATTCATTCTTTAACCATCACAGCCACCTCATTTCTCAGTTTTATGGATGAGGAAACAGATTAAAGTAAGTAACTTGAGGTCACCCAGCTAACAAGACTAATTAGAATTTGGATTTTAACCCAGAGAAGTCTGACTTCAGAATCTTACACTCTGCTATTTTGCTTGTATTTACAAGGACATTCAATTCTATATTTATTTATTCTGTAGATATTTACTGTATATGCCACCACTCTTCAAGGCCTGTGGACATTGTGGTAGACATGAATGTCAAAGATTCCATAGTTATGGAATTTACATTCTACAGGGAGACATTTGAAATAAATTAAAAATGAGTAAGGGAAAAGGCAAGAAGGAAGAGGCGGAAAAGGCAAGAAGGAAGAGGCGGGAAAGGGAGAGGAAGAATGCAATTGTCATTTTACGTATTCAGCAAGAAACATCTCAAAAGTTACCAAAAGTGGTACTTTTTTCCTAGTCCTGGTTCAGCTGTTAAAAATTTAAAAAAAATTTTCTTACCAACAGTTAACGTGTATGTGTTTAAACTGTAGCCATCACAGTACAGAACCTGAGAATTAAATGATTCAAATTCTTTTGCACCTTCCTCTGCTGCCTTCTACCTGCCCTTCTGAAGCTACTGCTTCCTGTTTTTAATCTTTCCCTTGCCATTGGTTTTTTTTAAAGTGTTACACTAAGCCCTATGTATTGTTCAGTTTCACCTTTTTGTATTGATTAGTAAAAACAGTATTACTGATCCACATTCCTGCATGTCGCTGTAGGTCATTCATTTTAACAGCTAAAATATGTTCAGTTGGGTGAATGTGCAAAATTAATTGTTTCATTGCCCTATTGGTGGATAGTTGGATTGCTTTCAGCTTTTGGCTATTTGAACAGTATTGTTAAAAATGTTTGCATGTCCCTGTTAATGCACACATGCGGGAAATACTCCATGGTGTGTTTTGGAAGCAGAATTGTTGAGTCATAGCCTAGGATATGCCAGTGCTCAACTTTACAATTTTATGTGAGGTCACTGTATTGTTTACAAGTTTACACATCCACCCATAAGTGACTAAGAGTTCCACTTAATCTACTCTTTATCAACTCTTGATATAACACAACTTTATTATTTCCAGTTTGCTATGTATAAGATATGTTTTGTTAAGCCGCAGCCATCCCAGGGCGGGGAAACAAGAAGCAAGAGCGTTTCCTGAGATCCGCGCCATGCTGGAACTTAGGGCGCCGAGCCAACCAGTAAGCAGCCTTCCGCCCTGTTACGTGACTGTGGTCTGGGGAGCCGCGGCCACTCCAGGGCGGGGAAACAAGAAGCAAGAGCGTTTGCTGAGATCCCCGAACTTAGGGCGCCGAGCCAACCAGTAACCAGCCTGCTGCCTACCGGGGCGCAGGCTTAGAATCAAACATACCACATCCCCCCTCCCACCCCCACCCCCCGTTAACAATTGGGATCCAGGGATCTGGGTATCTCTTAGCAGGTGACCATAATTGGTGCAACAAGTCGGAGGAGTTTCCTTCTACTATCTCTGAAGGCAGATATTTTTATCACTGTTTTGCTTTGTCCTGATTAACGGTGTTGCTCTATTCAATACTCTGTGTTGATGTGTTCTATAATGTTGTGTATTTCTTTGATTTTGCTGTACCTAGTAGAAGAACAACTATTGTGAAGACAACGAGATATACAGTGTTGCCTGTTACTGTTGTCCTGGTGACCTGCTGTGATGTTCTGTGCCAATTTCACTATACTGTCTCAATTGGCTTTAT